>JAUYWV010107774.1:0-12825 GCA_032274565.1 Nematoplana nigrocapitula
ATATTATGTTATTACATGTTGTACATGTTTTGATATTTTCTAATTATAATATTAATACACATCGAATTTAAAAAAAAAATTATTTTGGCGCCTACGTGGACATTAGCGTACAATTTTTGGAAGTCTGCGGGCGGGCCTGTCAAGTGTCACGACAAGTTTTCAGGACGTCATGAGTACCCATAAAAACGACGCATTTCGTACGTCATTATCAGACGTCGTAGACACGTACGAAATAACAGACTTCAGGACTTCATATGTGCTTATAACAATTACATTCTAATTCAGACCGTAAATGACATACCTGTATATTATATAACAAATTTGGTACCAATTATATCCAACTATATCAACCATATTGCAATTTTCTCTTCTGCATGACTATTTCAAGTAAAATAGAAGCATTTGATTTATCCCTGACTTATCCAGAATATTATAAAAAGTACAATGAAAGTGTGCAATTCTACAGTACTTTTTCAGTTTTGATCTTTCTGTCCGATAGCTCTCCGTTGTTATTTCCGATTATTGAATATATAACAAAACATAGAAATGAAAACATGATAAATTTAACTATAATTTAATGGGAGCCTTTAACAATCAGTATATCTATTTACTCTCGATTTTATATTTATCGCATCTATAATTAGATAAATGTGGGTATGTATGTATGTATATCTGACCGATATTTATCTCCCAACCCTCTTGACAGATTTTCATACTTAATGACTCTAATTGAGAGACCCACAGCAGAAAATACCAAAAAAACTGTGGTATACTCATAGAATAATGAATTTGAATTCTAGAGTAACTACAAAGCTAAATCAATGTAGTACAGATTCGTCGTCGTGCACGGCAACCATCTATGAAGATGTTTGGCCGCCGGCGCCAGTCGCGTCTTTTACACGAGCTCTCCATCCAGCACGATCTTGTACAATCTCTGCTGCCAGTTCCACTGTGAGGTCACCCAGACACCTCTTCACGTTAGTACAGATTAAGAGTCTTAATAACAAAATTGAATCTGAAAACTGTTTCTCTCCAGTATGTTTTTTAAAGTTTGTTTGTTTGATGTTTGTCAGTTTTGTTACGTTGATCAATGGTAGCGCGTACGTGACACTTTGATGCATGTAAGGATACTTTATGCGCTGCATGGTAAATCAATATGCTACAGATCAACGAAAATTAGTTTATAATGCACGTTTTTCTCTGTCAATTTTCGGGGTCAGATTTTCTAATGATCGATTTATCAATTTCCTTAACAAACCGCTCGCTATAGCCACACACTATACGGGTAATCCTACTATAGTCTTTCAAATAGCTTAACAGTTCATTCTATCAATTCCATGGGGACGATTGCCCCTGGATCGCAGCTTGAGGGGCTACCCCAAGAATAATTAAATAAGACATGACATCCTGTCAACTTTGGGAGGATACATTAAGTAGAATCAGTTATTCATATACATGATCTCCTCAATTCGTGGTGTAGAACTCCGCTTTCCTAAACAGTGTATAAAAATACATACTTAACTTTTACAGTCGTCTAAATGGTGCCTATATAGCGTCGTTCTATATGCAATATTCATTCAACAAACTGGAAATATATTTTATCTACATAGCCTATTGTATTGTAATTCTAATGTGTTTCATGTGCGGTGGTGTCCTGCTCCGCCGAAGTAAACTCGCCGCAATATCTTTTCCCGCTGACCAAGAGGCAATGGCTGTACACGGAAGACCTAATAAACAATTGTGATTATGAACCCAATTTGTGCTACAACACAAACACATTTTATTAATGTGACCGTTGCAGATAACAACAATAATGTTTCAATGCCCTAGTGTTGATCTCCTAGGGCTCATCACTGATCGCGCACGTATGCAACACAACATTGGTAGCAACAGCTACGATTCCCTGCAACATTTACATTTAGCAGAACATAACAGCTTTTTGGGGACGGCTTGAATCAGCAAACGATCGAGCATATGATCCAGAGTGGTACCTAAGGAGACATTAACAGTACACAGAGGTGTGGCGATGGTACTCGTTACTGCTATGCATTTTCTCAGTTTCATTAATATTGTTGATCTTAATACATTCCCTACACTGCTAACGAGGAAGTCAGGCGACGTATAACAGCTCTGATTGGTCAACACGAACCTTTTCTAAAGACTGTGAAGAGACGAAAACTTCAGTGGTTTGACCATGCATCGTCATCCTGGACATCCATGAATATCGAAAAGTGCATCTCCACCGCGCAGGACAGATCAAGGTGGCGAGGTGTTGTGCATGAGCAAAGGGCGCCCCAACGGCCGTCACAGACAGCTACGGGATAATGTAATGTAAATACATGTAAGAACATTTTCTTTGGTTTGGGATGGGGGACGGACGTTTTTCGTCTTTGAGTATAAGAAAGTTTACTGCCATAATGTCATATTTATGTATATCATAATTACTGTATGTGCGCTTGTTAGCCCGTACATCAACCGATTGGCTCCCTGATGCTATGAACAATAATTAATTAAAATTTACAAGATAGATTAAATTTAATTCATACTTTATTAATAATATATACACGATGAACTATAGATAGCACACTGATTCATCTGTGAAATGACGATAGTATTAGCTGTAACACAAACCTACAACCAAATATTACACATTAATCTGTAAGAAAAAAGCACAAAAACAAATCAAGACATCGATATTTAAAAATAAGACGACATGTGACAGGGGCTCCAATCATTGATCAGATAAATTTGCTGGTGGGTTTTAGTAATCGATTACTTTCTTAACGGCCTCCAAGCAACGCCACGGGTCTGGCAGATAGAAGGGCTCGTGTATGTGCGAGAATGGGGTATCAAAACCAGCTACTCGCTGAACTGGTGATTCCAGACGCAAAAAGCAGTTCTCCTGAAGAAAAAAACAAGAACTTAACATGAAGCAACTAAAAATCAAATAGATATACCGTATATTATATTCAAAAGCAACAAACACGCATTAAAGTATTATTTGTGGTATAAAAATGCCGCATTGCCAATGCATAAATACTCAGTATAATGAAATTAAAAATGTGCGCTTTCCCTAAGCCGAAAGTGAAAACCGTCAGTGTGAGATTTTAAACACAGTACATAGGGATGTCTGACTACACCGGTGAAGTGCACAATTCTTATTCGCTGTCCAGTGGGGATTGCAACACAGTTCAGCAAATTGAAAGCGCCGCCTTCAAATGAAGAGCATGGTGCGAATAAACAAAATATTGAGGTCATTAGAAAAGTGTCAATAAAAAGAAAGTCAGAAAAAGTCATGCAAAATTAGCGATGGCGTTAAAAGCAAAGTTTTCAAATGCGCTTACTAAAGCAGTAGAACATGCCCATTCGAAGTATAGAGACTTCGGATGGTTGAAGACTTATCGAGGAAAGACGGAGAGCAAGGAAAACATAACGTTCTCTCTCTGAGTCAGTTGGTCGATAGATCAGCTGCTGTGTTCACAATCCTGAGCCAAGCGTCTCTATTCATCACCATACTGGATGTCTCTCCAAATGTTGACTCGGTTGCAAGCTTGATGTCCGCATTCCATTTTAGGGCTGGTCTGCCTCGTCGTCTGCTCCCCTCGACTAATCCTTGCATAATTTTTTTAAAGACCATTTCTTCTAACAGCGTTTTTCACTTTTCTTCCTAGTTGTTTCAAGCATTCGTATCAATTTTTCATGACCTGAAATTAATGTGGTATCACCTGAAAATCTGACATTATCTCTTTTTGTTCCACCAATCTTGATACCAAAGTCTTTTCCATTCAGCGTGTCTCTCATAATATCTTCGCTGTAAAGGTTGTACAACGATGGACTGATAATGCAACTTTGACGTACTCCTCGTCCAATTGGAAACCAGTTTGAGAGACCATGAGCCGTTCTTACTGCCACTTCAAACACACCAAAAGCAGCATTTGAAGGTCTTCAATCAGAAAAAACACCAGGACGCACAATCACAATTGATCTCATCATCATTATGTACCGTCTTCTATTACAAGGTGGCAACCATAACACGCCAATTGTGCCTGTTTCAGTCTTCCTTTTTGCAATCCCAATGCTTTTACTTCCGCTTTATTTCTTAATATTATCTCCCCAAGCTTTTCTTTGCCGACCACTGTCCCATTTCCCTTCTAGAACCAAAGCAGGTAGCTGCCTTGAGGATCCTCTCAAAACGTGTCCTGCAAACTCTTGATCAGACTTTTAACTAAGTATTTCTTACTTCCAATTCTTTTTAAAACTTCTTCATTGGTCGCCTTTTTAGTCCAGTTTACTTCAAAAGTCTTCTGTAATACCACATTTTTCTACACATGTCTAAGGCATCCGACACACTCGACATAAACCTGCTCATACAGAAAGTAAACTGAACAGACATTTACCCAACAATAAAAAATATTATGTTTCTGTTATTCCAGTCAATCCTACTGGCAGTAGGTGAGGTACCAAACGGCAGTCGCTGATGGGGAACATCCTCGCCGTGTCCTGGAGAACCGTGGGGTCCAGGTTTACCTCGATGGCAGGCATTCTCTCAGGGGTACGATTCCTATATTACTCGGTCAGAGGAGTTTTGTTTATTATTTCATATGAATTATCGAAGTCAATGCAAATTTAACAAATCGATGAGTATTTTCGTGAACTGTGTGTGGAAATATATAATATTGCTTTGAGCAGTGCTGAAAAGTATGAACATACTGTATATATTTTTCTCTTAAATCAAGGAATATAGTACCTGAACGCTGGCAGCAATTTCCGCTCCAAACCCGGATGTTAACGGGGCTTCGTGGGCTATCACTAAACGGCCAGTCTTATTCACAGACTAAAGAAAAAAGAAAAGCACAACAGCAGTAGTCAGAAATCGGTATACATCAATTCTGCCTTCTTGCATAATGCAATCCCACCTTGTACACTGTCTCCTCATCCCATGGAACGATGGTGCGAAGATCGATGAGTTCACAGGAAACACCGCCCAATTTCTCCGCGACCAGCTTTACCACCTCCCGCATCACGTGCACTTGTGTTCCCCAGGCAACCAGAGTCACATCTTTTCCTGCAGAAGTACAGAGCCATACACTTCTGCAGCAGAAATACTAAACAACGAAATAGTAGTCTAGCAAAATTGAAAGTATAAGAGCCAACTATACATGTTCAGGTAAGTAAACTGAGTTTATGCCATTCATTTTCTTGGGTTATTCGCTTTCTATAGGTCACCTAGTGGTGGACTTTAGTCATTCTCACTTTATCTTTTTCAGTAAAGAACTTGTCGTATTGTTGAGACTTCTCATATGTAGTCTGTCTAGCTTGAATCTTTATCATACATTTAATTAGATCATTCCACCAATTGTATTATTCTTCGTGTGATTTTTGTAAGAGATATCTATTCATTTGAATCCTTGTTGTTAGCATCTATTTTATATATTTCGTTAGCTCTGATTAGGAAGGGTGTCCCTTCAAACTGTAAAAGATATATCTTTCTGATATTGCGGTTTTCCAACATTACAAGTCGGATTATCTATATTTGCGGATCAAAGAGTTTTATTTACTGTTAAAAGGTTAAAAATTAAATTATGATTTTTCAGGATTGTGTCGGCAGTCGTATGACAGGTGACACCTCACAAATTCAATTTTCTCAACCGTTCCTCTTCAGTCTTCAACTGAGGAACCTTCCCTAAATTCTGTTAGGAATTTTTACTGGACCGCATTAAATCTATATGGCTACAGAACTCCAGCTTCTAGTTAATGTTACAAAACAATATAACAGAGTGTACTGCAGGGAATGACTCCATTTTTTCGAAACTCGATTTCTTTACCCATCCTCTTAACATGTCCTTTTCTGTCTCTGCTTTAAATTAGATGTCAAGTTTCTTATAATAAACCTTTATGAAATAATAATTTATTATTTAAAAATATACTGACACTTTCGTTCGTGAAAAAATGCTTTCGGCTTCTCATTTTTGCCCCTTCATAATCACGACGTACTCACGTCTCTTGGGTCTAATGAAGATACTGCGATTTCTATTGCAGATAACAGAAGGTCCAATTTTATAACAGCGATTGTCATCCAAAATAAATTCTGGCACAATGCCGCTACTTACTGATTATTTCATATCTAGGAGAGACTAATATTATTCTACACATCCGTTTACGTATAGGCATAACCTTAGATATCGAAATTCCCTGATTTTAAGACAAAAAACAGCCAAATTCCCTGATTCGTACGCAGGTTGTAAAGGGGATGTTGCTCTTATGTGGACCAGTAGGATTACCCATATAGCCCCTCTCTCTCGTCTTTTTCTTCTCTCTCTCCTCAGTCGCACCCCCTATCTCTCCTTCGTCTTTATTTTTTCTCTCTTCCCAGTCGCTCTCCTTATACGGGTGGAAAACAATCATTCTACTGTGGTGTGTTGTTGTTGAGTCCCCCGCACGCTTTCGCATTGTCGCCAGCCGTCCCGGGTTAGAAACGGCCAGTCAGTCGCAGATACTTCAGCAGCCAGTCAGGTCTACAGTCTGAGAAAGAGAGGATAGCTTGCGTTCCGTTTATTTGTTTATTGGACAGGGGTCGGGATGGCGCTCTTTGACTTCATGCTACTCGCTACCATCGATGGACATGACAAACAACAAAATATGGAATTGAGTCTTATTTTGTGGTTTATTCATTTAGCATTGCAATAAGCGCTTGTTCTGCATAATTCAAATTCCTAAGGCTTCTCCTATAAAATACTCTTGAATTTCACACCGTTTTTAGCCTCTTTGACCTCGCCTCCCCCTATATGTTACTCGCAGGGTTGAGGGGGTCACCCATGCAAAATTTCGGGTCCGTGGGACCAACGGTCTGGGCGGCAACCCCAAACATACAAACAGATTGACTTATATATATAAGATTTAAATTTCATGAAGCAAGGAAGAATACAAAAAGAGTATGACATGACATCCTTGTTTGTCTGTCTGTCTGATGAAAAAGTCGATTGACTGACGATAAACAGCTGGACATGATTCCCAAAACTATAGATTGCCAGTATATATATGCGTCTATCGCGTCTTATATATAACCCTTTTGAGGCTGAAAAACCATTTGAAAACCCCCCTTTTTTAGAGTACTACGCTATTAGCAATATAGAAAACACCAGGTATAGTTCAGGAATTACATATTTGTGACAACGGCGTAACTATATATACTCCACATCAGCTGCATATGTTCAGCATGTCCGTGGGCGCTATGTCTGTCCTGCTCCGAACATCTTTCCATGAACCGGTCTTTTTTGTAATAAAATAGTTGAAGAAGTTAGTGATTAATAATCTTCTTCTTCCGTTTCCAAGGTCTGTCATCGGATATACGCCCTACACGCGCGCACAAGAAACTTCATGACGGCTTTTTGGTTCTTCAATCGATCCATCGATCTATTTTGAAAAATACTGATTATATAATATAAACCATTGTTTTATAAATACTAAATTTTGTCGCTAACAAAAATTTAGAATTTGTATATTTTAAAATATTATTTATTTTTCCAGCTGATTCGCTTTCGGGCATGCTGAAAATGCCAGAATGATTTAGGCTTCACATTATCTTCAACTGCATGTCAATTGAGGTATTCGATCGATCGATCGTTCTGGCAAAGAATCGGTGATCACCTCAGCAAACCTGTACAGTATATATGACTACCACGCTGTTCATTACCCCTCCTGATTTGAACAATGTCATGGGTTCCTACAGGAATCCATTTTTGGGAAGTCTTCCCTGAAAACAACAAAAGCTGTGCTTCCCATTCTTGCTTCCCGTCTTGTAAATACTCCATATATAATACTGTCAGTTAAACTATTTTAGAGTACTACATTACTTAATGTATAAAATATTTATTACTTTTTACATGTATATATGAGTATAGTTGCTGTACTTGTCATATCTTTATACTATGATGGATAACGGAAGAATGACGGGTATTTCCTGTTATATTAAATCTAAAGGAATAACGGGAGAAAAACAGCAGAGTTGCAGGATAATAAAAGCTAATTTTAGCGATATATTATAACAGAAAAATAACGATATAATAGCACTAGAATGGCAAACATAAAGCATAACTGCTGTCATTATCGTGCAACTCTACCGTTATTACTTTTTAAAAAATAACGGCAAATGATTTTAGTGTAATTAGATATACAATGCTGATCGGTAAACATCAGGTCAAGTTATACACATATATACAAAGAAATATGAGTGCTCTGATTGCTATAATACCTATATACAGATTAATTTGCGAGTCATATTGCTCATTTAACTGTTCCAACCATCCCGATGATCGACATCAGAAACAAGTACACAAAGTATTTTAAGTATTGGATAACAAAGGCCACATTTTACATAATAAGCAGATCTCGAGTGGACATCGCTTATATAGTATATCAGTTATATTCGCGCAAGCATGAGTAAGTTACTTTTTTATACTTTACTAGCGGCGGTACCCGGCTTCGCTCGGGGGATACATAAGGCAATAAAATATCAGGAAACAACAAGCGATATTTAAAAAAAACATACTACGGTTTAATTTTACTTATAAATTCCGAGTTATACTACTCCCAAATTTATCAGTAGTAAAATAAAATCGTAGTATGTTTTTTAAAAAAATATCGCATGCTTTTACCTGGTTTTAAATACATGTTTATTAATTACAAAATCTGGCCTAAGTCCTCGGCACTGTAAATGCGCAGCTACACACTAAATTTCAAGCAATTTGGTCAAGCGGTCTTTACGTGAAAGCGTTGTCACAGATACATACACACACTTACATCTTGCTTATTTATATAGATTGGGCTGTACAAAAATTATCGAACATACTGGAATTACATAATATGTGTAACTACAGTACATACATAATTGATTAAACCGTATTATGCATGTGATCCCCTCGAGTTTATGTCGACGACTCAGTTCCTCTCGGTACATGTCAAGAAATGTAGTGCAGTATAGAATTTCGAGTGGTTTTTGTTTTTCACTCTCTGTATTGTTTATTCATTATACGGTAAAAGTTATATAGTCTGTCTTTTCTATACAATCTGTTCTTGGTGCAAGTTTTTCATTCTATTCTTAACAAAATCCGATTATTGTCATTATTAGCATTATTACTATCACCTATAGACATCTTTAGATTAAATTTATGTCCCAGAAGATCAGAGTCGGTGACCGATGGATGGCGGAAAATAGCGAGAAATGCGGCTATTTGATATATGTCGGCTAAAAAATAACGATACCTACAAAAAAGCCTCATGCTGGCGACAACATGGCGACAGTGGAATTCCTATGGGACACCACCGAAACGCAACACAGAGTCATACACACAGCACCCTGGGAGACACACACACACACACACACAAAGCGAAATTTCATCAGATATGCCGAATGGAATCTTTCCCTATATAGTTATAGAGCTATAATAACTGCACAAAGCTGGAATCGCCGCTCGTATTATATTAACAGAGAGATACAGACAGACACTCAACCAGATAGACAGAGAGAAATTTCCTCTGTAATTGTCTAAACGAAAGCCATATCCCTCTATCTATATAAATGAATGTGTTGTTTCATTTAGTAGAGTTGCATTAAAGATATTGATTTACCACTGACTAATCGTGGATAGACAAATAGAATGACTTGTGATGTGCGGGAGACCCTGTATAGTAAAAATCGGTGTTGTCTCCTCACAAACAGAGAAAAATCACCCAATTAAATTAGCATTAAAATTTCATTAGGACTCAGAGACTACTGACAGTGGTTATCAGAGGGGGAGGATACGCATTTATTCAATGATATAATCTCCCTTTTTACGAGAATAATGAAGTAGCGATAGTGTAAGTATTCGGATCAGTTCTGTGATCCTCCCTTCTGTGCGCAATTGCCATAAGACACAATTCCAAATATGTAAAAAAAATGTTTTAGACTAAACGAAACAAACATTCTTGAAAAATTCTTTATTTTCTACTACTGGTGAGTGAAGCATTTTGTGAGTGATCAGAAAAATCAGTCAAGAATATTCAAAAGCTTTTCTGAAAAATTTGAAAGTTTGAAGCCAAATATATATATCAAAAGATCTTTGGGAAAATTGAGGAAACAGAACACGAAAAGTTATAATAACCACTGTTTCATTAGAAATTTGAATTTAAAATTAAACGTCGAGCTTTTCAATGTTTTAGAGTAAACAATATAACTGATTCCCCCTATTATACGCACCAAGCCATTATGCGGTGTATGTACTGTATATAGTGAGGAAAATAAATATTGTAGTTCTTCAAAGTTTTTGGAGGTGTTCATAGGAATATATATGTGTACATATAATGGCATCATTCTTGACGATTCTGGAGTTATTGCCACAGAGTTCGGTCACCATGTTGAGTCAAAGTATACACGCGTTCCACGTATGGTTCATTCCAATCAATAAGGACGCACGTCTTCTGACTTTCTTTTAAAGTCGACTTTTATACGCACTGCTCCACGAAATTCGAACTGCATATACAGAGATTTAGTGCCTTCAGAGAATTGCCCAGCTGAAAGTATTGCGCTGCGAAAAGCACGATGACTCGCCGCATTGTCGAAGATGAAAGCCCAATTGTTCATCGGTGAGTTTTCGGAGGAAAGCGCCTTGTTGAATTGCACACAATGTTCGAACGACATTCCTCCTTCAAAAAATTGTGTTGGATCAAGCTGACAGCGAATACGACCGTATAGTTACGTCCTCTTCGTCCAATGACTATACGCAAACATCTTACTGGCCTCGTCTGACTCGTTTAGGCGGCATCGTGCTCGCTTTCCCTCAATGCAACCCATCAGGGCGAGTTCCTCCAGCTGTTCTTTCCTCAACAGATAGCCCACGAATCGATTCTCACTGGTGTTTATCATCTTAATATAAACTATCGACGCGTTCCCGCACGGCGTTGCACCTCCTCGTTGGAAACCCTGTCCACCCAACATTCTGAGTAGAAACCACATGTCTGCCGCCTTCAGGGGGCCTCCATCCCCTTGCTGATGAATTTTTTATTGTCCCCCTTTCGATGAAAGTATCCCGTCCATCTTCCTGAACGTTGTCTTAGCGACACCGATTCGCCGTTTGATTCCTCGTTCGATTTTGCGTCTGTCATTACTACGCTATACCCAGGTATGCAAACTGGTTTATTTGCAAACACTTCGTCTTTAACCACAATTTTGTAGTTCGGGCTCATTGACCTTTTCGAGAACACCATTCCAAATGACTCTTTCTTTTTGACGTCCAGTCCTTTCCTTTCACTTTCCTCCGCATACATTAGTTGTTGTAGCTTCGGCTTCTCGTCTGCCATCATTGCTGGTGTGTAGTCAACACACCATATATATAAATTGGTCAGATTTACACCTTCAACTCTAATTCCATCCATCTCTCTGATGTCGCGCATTATCATTTCCATGTACAGCGAAAACAAGTCAAGCGAAAGGATGCAGCCCTGCCTCACACCCCGTTTCACTTCAACATATTCACTCCAGTCTAACAGCAGCTCGTTGATCCCAGTAAAGGTTCTTAATTATCTCAATGTATTGACCATCCATATTCCGCGATTTCAGCATTTCTAACAGCGGCTCATGCTTCACTCGGTCGAAGGCCTTCATGTAATCAATAAAACATACATTGACATCTTTCTTCTATATATGGTTATCTTATAAACCATAAAATTTTATTTCTTTGGTCGCACAGAGAAGATAGACAAGAAAATCATTGAAAGGTAAGTTGAGGAAGAGGAAGACTGAGAATTTGAAGGTTTAGAGTAGAGAAGACATAACAGGTGTACACTTTGGGATATCTGGAAGAGGAAGACATTCATTCCCCTCTTGGTGCACCCATCATTTAGGGTCATTCATAGGCTAAGGAATCAATGAAGAGGATGAGACTTTTATTTTTTTGTATCAGGCAGGAACTTTATACTTTGGTTTGACAGTTTTCTTTGGGCCTCGATATAAAGTGGCCTCTATATGCGTGCCTGGTACTCTGTACCATTTACCGCAGAGCCCGTAAATGTACATTTCATTTATCAGTTGAACTTGCACTATATATTTTAAATTTCACTTCCTCTATTTGACTTCTGGTAATTTGGAGAGAATATCTGACAGAAGATGAAGTTCTTAAAGGCTTTGCGCGCTATAAAAGCGAAACATAAAAAAATTGTACCACAGCATGCAGTGCTATTACTTAAATCGACAGCTGATTCGCACAAGGTTTGAAAAATCATTTTTGCTCAGAGAATGAATATAGCGGATGAGTCATAAATTGTGCACACTTTGAAGAGCTAATAACTTTTTTTTCTCTCAATATTTTGTCATGCGGTCTTTTGCATATTATAGAGCAAATTTATCATTGTTGTCCTATTTAAATAATTGGCATAGTTATCATATTGATTTGTTATTATTTTCAAATTTAAAAACATCTTTGCTATAATTTTGAAATATAAAAGCTATTTCGCTATAATTTTCGAATATTAAAATTTATTTTGTTTCTGAATTTGTTGCTTGACTATGAAACTTGGTCGTGAAGATTTTTTCACATCCTCTCCTTTTACTTTCTGTGTAATAAAAATGCGACAGGTGCAGCCAGACGTTTAAATGCGTGGAAAAGAAAAACAATGTTAACTTTGAAAATGCCTCCCGCCAGGATGTAATCTGACTTGTTGAACGTTTTAAGAAAAGTTGTACGCTGGATGATGCAAGGAAGCTGAATATGGGCCACCCCAAGTGTCTGTTGTAACTGACGACAACGGATTAGTCGAGTTTGCAGAGAGATAACGAACAATGGTCGAGTC
>JAUYWV010107785.1:0-12823 GCA_032274565.1 Nematoplana nigrocapitula
AGCAGGACTCGACTACTCTCTTAACGTCTTCTTCTTGAACATCGAGCTCTGGTCTGAATCTTCTGATGAGGTACAAAGTGCGCTGTACTCCGAAATGTGCCTCCTCGTGAAATTCCTTTATTTCCTTCTGCCTTTCATCTTGACCTTCCACAGCTACTACGGCTGTTTCACAACGATTTTCCAGCCACCTTTTAGGAACACGAGTAAGGGTGTCAGATCTGTTTTCACTTGAGGTTACTTTCGTTATCCCCATTTCCACGTCGCATTCCTCCACTAGGTCGCCGAGCAATTTAAGCCTTCGATGGACTAGGACTTCAGCCAGACCCTTCGTACGAATCCTCTTGTCCTTCGTGAGCATGGAGTTCACCCACCCAAAAACAGCGGCTGAGTCCGTCATAACTTGAATTTTGAAGCATTTCCACTTAGAGCCAACGACACTCCTTTGATTACTGACTCGAGTTCGGCAAGGTTGATGTGCGAGGAGTCTTCTTTCTTCCGTAGCCAGCTCGCGTCCTCCACAATTCCTCCATTTATCTCGATAGCCACACCGATTGCGAGATTGCTTGCATCACACCATACTTTGCAATTCTTTTCGATTTTCACTCCCCATTCCCCTGCACAGGATCCCTCGATTTCAGGCGTTCCGTGTTTTCTTTAACTATTGCCATGGTGCTGGTTCCAGCCGCCTCGTCCCATTTCATGTTCGTTCATGTTCATTCGTCCGTCATACTCCAAAGCCGAGAGAATTGACATTGGTAAACTATATCAAGAGAAGATAGATAAAGAAAAGGCTGGTGGAACCTGCTACATTGTCAGAAGAGGTCCAATAACAAATTGAAAGTCGAATGGTCGACCGACAATGCCGAAAGAACGAAATCCAACAGCAGGTTACACTGACTACTCACTCCTTCTACCCGTACTGACTCCTCTTCCAAGTGGCAACTCTCAAACAGTTTATGAGCTGGCGCCAGGCCCTTAGCATTAATGCTGATGATCATTGATCAACCATACAGAGAATTTAATAAAACTTCCACTTATCACCTTAAAAACTTTTTGTGTGCTAACGTCCGTTCGGTCCGTAACAAATTTGATCTTTTGTGTGCTACAGTATATCGACTCTTAATTTATCAGTTGTTGCCATCGAGTGAATCGTGGCTATCGCCGATTGACCCAAATGAACTTGTTTCTATTCCAAACTTCACATATATGAGTCATGATCGCGCGGACCTTTTAGGAGGTGGTATTTGCATCTGTACTCACAATTTCTTACGTGTTTCGAACCACTTTACTCAAGTAATTAATTTGAATATGGTTGGCTATATTTTCTGTTATTATAAGCTAATTTTTGCTTGTCTTAATATCCCACCTCTTGTTGCTACCCGTGACCATCTTGCTGTTGATGACCATATTATTATGAATATTGATTATTTCTTGCTTCGTCATCGCCGATTTCAATGTCATCCTCTGTGGCGATTTTAACAGGTACTCTATCGATAATGCACGACGTAAGTGTTTTCTCTCATACAATCTTGTAACTTAGCCTACCAGAGACCGTGCCATTCTTGATTGTGTTATTATATCGGAGGTCCTTATAGAAGCAAAGTCAACTATACTGTATCTGTTAGTCCACCCATCGGTGATTCTGATCGCAAGTCTCTTCTTGTTACTATAGCAACTATACTTGCAGCACATCCCCTACAGTAGTCGGCATACCAGTGCATGTTTATGATCTTTGCAAATCGCACGTTGACCATTTCCTCAACCAACTCAGTCTACGAGATTGAAAATGCAATTTATAACCCCAACTCATCGCTCGATAAAAAATGGCATATATTTCATGCGATATTGATGACTGTTTGTCTGTTATACCTCGGAAAATCGTCACCATGACTGATCGTGACAAACCCTGGATCACTCCGCTAATTAAAAGTTTAATTAACGACAGGTGGTCTGCCTATAGACGTAGAAACGTTCCCTTGTATTATCACTTAAAAAGAAGATTAAAATAGAGATTGGTAAAATAAAAAAGGCTTGGGACAAAAGACTTAACAAAAAATCTATTTGGCAACACTGTGAAACACATCAAAGATAAGCCTCAGACGTCGAACATGTACCCCGTGTCTCGTCTTTTCCAGACGTATCTTTTGCTACCAACGCCATCAACGAAAAACTCGTTTATATTTTCAGTTATCCCTCTTCATACAATGTTGATTGTCCTACAACGAACAACGATAACATTTTTGTCTATTGGTATCTCTGTCGAGCTGACTTATAAATTTCTATCTTCGTTAAATATTCATAACGCCTCTGGTTTTGATCATGTTCCCACTTTGATATACTCGAAAGGTGCTGAAATACTTGCTGTACCAATTACTCATCTTTATGCCATGTCATTTGAATAGTGTAAAATACCTGCTCTGTGGAAAACTGCGGACGTTATCCTGCTCCCAAAGTCCAGCCTTGTGTCTATTGATAACTTGCAACCGATTTCCCTGTTATACAAGTCAGCAAAGATTTTGGAAAAATCGTTTTGCATTATTCGAAAGACTTTCTCTTACAGCATTACGGCGACCTTCAATTCGGATTTAAACCTAATTCATCAACGTGCTGTGCGCTCATTTATCGGCATGACACTATCACGAGGCTTCTCGATGACGATGACACCGACGGAGAGGAACTCATCGCATACTATTTCAGCAAAACCTTCGATAAGCTAAATCATGACCTTCTGATCCAAAAACTGTGAAATCTCAACTTCCCACCGGACTTTATCCTTTGGACAAGTGATTATCTTCAAGATCGTCACCAAAGAATACGCATAGGGGCTACTTGCAGTGATATTGCCAATGTTCCCTCAGGAGTTCCTCAGGGTAGCACTCCCGTTCCTTTTTACTTTTGCGTCTTCGTGTCTACTCTAGCTCCTCTTTTCCCTGAAAGCAATACTATTATCAAATACGCCAACGATTGTCCTTAGTAACACCTTGTAAATCTTGAGATGATGCTTTACGTCCACTCACTGCCGAGCACGAGCACATATTGTCTTTGTCAGACTCGAACAAACTTCCTCTGAACATCTCCAAGTGTGTGCGCATCTCTTTCCAACGACGACAACTTTAATACCTACTGCTATTAACGATTTAAGAATCGTCGCAAAGTTCAAATATTTTGGTGTACATCTGAATGCTAGTCTTAAATGGAATGATCACATTAATGTTACAATAAAATGTGCTAGTAAAACTCTATATGTCCTCCGCACTCTAAAGTATATTCTGTACTACTAAAGCTAAACTTATCTCTGTGTATAAACTACTTACTCGTAGCCTTTTAGTATTGTAATCCTTTGTTCAGTGGTCTTAACGATAACGAAAAGCAGCGTCTATTAAAATTTAAAAACATGTTCATAGGATCATTTGTGGTTTTCACTTTGAATCTAACTGTTGAGATGATCTCGATGTCAGACGTCATTCACATAGCATTGCACTTTTTAAAAAAGCACCGTCAAATCCGCACTGCCTTTTCCCAATCATGACTGTACATAGTCATCATAGATGCAAAGAAATTATGCCTTTTTGTAAAACTATATAGTAGACGCTTGAAAAGTTTCATACCCACAGCCTGTACGCTGTTCAATTATAAATAAGTTCTGTATTCATGTATTCATGCATTTCTGATTTCTAGTTTGATAAAAAATAAACGGTTATTATTATATATAGAGTCCGCTTAACAAATCCACAAGTCGGGCGTAGCCATCTTGCGACGTAAAAATGACCCAATAATTTGCACACAGAGGGAATATCTCTCTTTTCGTCATCGTTGGTTTCAGATGTGCTATGCAGTTGTCTCGCTGCCATGAAAGTGCTCCGTTTATCTGCGAAACTCTCAGGCCAAGTACTCTCCCACTATCTAGAGGCTCGTCGTCTTTGGCTTCCAGACCGAAATTGGTGAGTACATCTCGAGCTTCTTTGACAGATGCCTTGTCCTTGTCGACGACAATATCATCAATATACAAATCCGTGCCATTCTTTACCCTTGACTTCGATGATAAGACCTCCTGCAGAACTTTTGACATAATTTTGGGAGCTGCTCACAGACCAAAGCCGAGTCTCGTGAGACAGTATGTCTGACCTTCAAATTTAACCACAAGGTAGCTTCAAAGGTCTTTCACCATTCGCAGCTGAAGATAAGCCTTTCGAATATCTTACGCAATCTTGTACTGATGTCACTTTATTTTCCAATTTTGGTCCATCTTCGCCATCTTTCCACTTCCAACGTACTGCTCAGAAGACTCCGTTGAACGATGCGCAGAAATCTTCGTCCTTGACCGTAAGACAAGTGTTGGAAACAAGGCAGGAATCTTCTGTGTCGTTGATAACCGCCACCGTGCTTGTTTTCGTCTACGTGGTTGTTGTTTTTAGCCACGAGACAAGTATCCATCGATTTCAAAAACACATCGCCATCCGCAGAGACCTCCACTCCTCCGAAAGCGCGTATGAAATCCATACCAAGTAGAAGGTCGTATCCTGGAAGTGTTTGTGTCACTAAACAGCTAAGTGAAACATTTCGCTTGGAGACGCGGACTTCAAGGTCGCAAGGTCCATTCAGAATTTCTCGTTTTGCCGTTCATCATCATGATTTTGTCTCTCCTTCCTCTTCATCGTGTCTCCTTCCATGAACTTCCAGATTATAGTATGCGTACAGCCTGCATCGATGAAACCTCTTCGACGTATTCCTTGGACTTCCACCAGCAATAAGGACAATTGCGCTTCATTCAGGGGTCGACCATTCGCGCAACACAGTGTGGTCCCCATTACTCGTTTTTTGCCTGCTTAAGAGATCAATTCATTGAGATATGGGCTTCTTCTCCTCCGCCCGAGAGAAATAGTGGAACCACGAGTTCCATGTTGTCCACCTTTTGCAACTTGCACACGAGCTTGACTTTCCGGATCCATTCGGAAAAGTCTCCATCTCCGTCGAACTGGCGGAGCATATCATCAAATTTGATATGAGACATGGTCTTCATGACGAGATGGCTGATAATTCAGAACAATACAACTTGTAATTCAGTTCACAATAACTTCAACACGCTGTTCGTTTATTTACAATAAAAGCATATGTTTATGGTACAGAACTCTATGTGTATGACCCCAGCAGCGCACTAGTCAGCTCATCTTGACAGACTTTTATATTTGTCACACTGGGCGTGCATGAGCAGCGGACCTGGCAAGGGTGTAGCCGCGCAGCGTCTAGTCAAACTCACATGATGTTTGTCATAGAGTAAGGACATCTATCCTTACTGAAGAAGACTCTTCTCTTTTCTACGTAGCTTGTATTAACGTCAAATCAGCACTGCCTTTTCCCAATCATGACTGTACATAGTCATCATAGAATCAAAGTAATTATGCCTTTTTGTAAAACTATATAGTAGACGCTTGAAAAGTTTCATACCCACAGCCTGTACGCTGTTCAATTATAAATAAGTTCTGTATTCATGTATTCATGCATTTCTGATTTCTAGTTTGATAAAAAATAAACGGTTATTATTATATATAGAGTCAGCGATACATGGTTTCAACAAACAGAGAGTAAATAGTCTAAATAGCCAACAGTCCTACAATTACTCTATGGTGTTTATAGTTAAGATACATATTGTGTTGTAAAGCGAATGGAAATCTTTAGGTAGAAACTAAATGAATGATATGATACTAGTAACTGAAATATAAAAATGTAAAAATGATTACATATAACAAAAAATAAGTTGTTTAAGACGAGACTAAATTAGGTTGGTATATAAAATAGTGTTATACTTTGTTAGAATAACACGGTTTCGCAATTTTTATTGTTTAACTAAAGATATGCTAAGTTGCCAAGGTTAGGTGTAGGTCATCACACCAAATTAAATTATCTTTTTTCATTTTTTCTTGTTCAGCCGAGTAAGGTACGTTATAATTTTTTCTCATTCTTTCAGATTTAGTCTGTCGTATATCATTCTAATTAATTAAGACGTATTTTAATTTTGCCCATTTGCTGATTTTAATTGGGTCGCTATAAAATTAGCCTGTTTATAGACATTTTGTCGCTTTTTCGGTAGTTCCCCCACATTCATAAGACATAACAAAAAATCTCTACAACCATATAAAAATAACCTTGAGGTAGATCATTAGAGTTACATGGAAAGAAATGTTAGTGTATTTAAATCAATAGAGGTTTATATTATTGCTTCTGTGAAGCTGTATCTACCTGTATCCCTGAAATGACTCGACGGAACTTAGAAGAAGAAAAAAATTTCAAATCAACTATGGGGTGGCTGACAAGCAAATGAAAGCAAACACAGATAGTATTTCAACACTCTGGTTTAAATACGATAACATTTCTTTCCCTGGAACTCTAATGATAACCCTTCAAGGTCATTCTTATATAGTTGTTTATATGCTTAGTTATATAGTTTATTATAAATGTGGGGAAACTACCGAAAAGGGCCGTCATTTTACTGGGAATTTGAAGCCACTTTTCCCTAGTGCCATTTTCAGTATAACATATTTTTATAAATAAATGATAGTTGCATTTATGAGATGCCCTTTAGTCTTATAAAGTACCCTTTTATATCATGGAACCCCCTAAACAAAATTTAACAGTAGCAGCCGTTTTATATCTCTCTGATCCATAACTAATTTTGCCTCTTGGCATTCTTATAGGAAATAGCATTTAAGGCATAATACATGAGTAAGTAAATCACTTTATTAGTGATATATCAATAAGAATTATATCCATAATATATATATTAAAATTTTAATTTGATAATTACACATATAATAATAATTATATTTTATTTTTTATAAGTGTTTATTTCACATTTTTATTACTTAATGCAAAAATTAAATTTTTTAAAAACATTATACTTATACGATTGGTACTAATCTTCATTAAATAATATTTCACAAAAATATTAATTATAATTTTATTTAGCTATAGTATATAAATCCATTTTAAATAATAAAACTACTATATGCATACAATCACATCTATAACAAATTAAATCAAGTTAATCCTATATACTATATTACTATCAAAAAATACTATGTTATTAACATAAATAACCTGGAATATATGACTTATAAATTATTTAATTTGATTTAATTATTCAAACAAATTTTTGAAAGAATTTTTCATTTTCAATAAAAATAAAGGCAAAGCTGAATAATATATTGTATAAAAGATAACTAAATTTTTTATTTTATACTTATTGAGAGACAAATTGATAAATGTTATCCATCAATTAACTTATTTAACATTTTTATAATATTTTTAATAATCATTTTATTATAGAATATTCACTATGACTTTAAGCATTAAAGCAATATCTAATACTATGAATTTGCATAATATTTATAAAAAATATAAATATTTCCAAATAAATATTAATAGAAATAAGGCTAAATATTATAATTATGCAATATGATATAATTATTTATAAAATATACTATTTTTTCATAAAATTATATAATTCAAAGCTTATGTAAAAAAATGTTTTCTGATAATATAAATAAAATTTATAATATTTCATAAATACAAACTAAGATATTTTTTAAAATGACCTTTATTTATCTTCATTGTTTATTATTCTAGAAATTGAAAATAATAATCATGCACTAAAAACATAAATTCTTACAGATTATATAGTCTCTAAGATGTCTTCATTTTACTTTACTTTATTATTAAAATTATTTTTATAATATGACTATGATTAATTTGCAAATTATTTCTATTCTGCAAAGGAGAAATGATTAACATAATATTATTTCATATGTTCTTTTATTAAAAGATATTATTCAGCAAAAATATATATTTAATTGTCTATTCGTAAGACAAATGTTTTATTCCATGTCTTCACAACCAGTACTGTAATAATGTTGGTATTATTTGCTGAACATTTTGTATTTTTATTTTTATTCAAATTTTATCCATATACTGTGCAGCTGTACTACTGGTTCTAATTGTTCTATGTTTCTATGTTTGTCTCTCTTCATTCCAGCAGGCAAAATGATCCTTTCTAAGTTTGTGTCTCTGGGGCCGAGCAGACTGGCAGTCAGCAAGTTACTTCCTCGACTAGCTGGTGCTTCATCGGTGGGGCAGCAAAGGGAGAGTTCTACAGCTACCAGTGGCGAGGATATCCCATTCTTCAAGATGGTCGAGGGCTTTTTTGATAAAGCCGCAGGTCTGGTCGAGCAGAAGTTGGTGGAAGAGATGCGCGGCAGAGAATCGGTGGAGGATAAGACCAAACGAGTGCGTGGCATTCTAGCCAATATCAAGCCGTGCAATTCTATTCTTGAGTTCCACTTTCCTGTCAAAAGGGACAATGGACACTATGAGATCATCTCCGGATGGAGGGCACAGCACAGTCATCACATGATCCCCTGCAAGGGAGGTGGGTGCAGGAACTTTGCCCAATGGGAATAGAACGTTTTCTGTGCTGGTAGAAAGTCTTTGAGTTCAGCCAACAGAATTTCCGAATCATGAAATAAATTATTTTACACTAACATTGGTGGATCTACACCGCGATCCTGTAGATCCTTCTTCTTGTGCGGATATGGTTGATTGGCCAGACAGATCCGCTAGACAAAACTCCTGAGCGGTAACATGAAAACACAAAGAAAAAAGGGGGCGGTGGGAAATGACAAAAAAGGGAAACACAGATTTTTGGGACTTTGTAAAACCAGGGCTGTTCAGATCCACCACGTGTAGGCGTCTACTAGCAGGCCACTAAGTCTATTTCTGGAATGAGCATTCTAAGCACCACCAAAGCCGATCTACCAAGGGGCAAACCCATTGACTACTCCTGTTTTTCCCCCGATACACAGAAATTGACATCTAACAACTGAGAGTCGGCCACTCCCCCCTCTCTCACCAACATCTACTTTACCAGGATCAATCCGGACCACCCACACCTCCTTCTCTTCGGCCCCATTCCCTTCATCTTGACCCAGACCATCAATCTCTCTGTCCTTCAATGTGGATCCGGAAACGCGCGGGACCTCCCGATAGCGATTGTGTTGCTTGGAATAAAAACGGTTATTTAAAGGCAACACCAGTTTGCAGGTGACACAGTAGGAGTACTGATATGTTGTATAGCTTTCGCTATGTGGATGAATCCAATAGATTTACAATGTATACAGTTAGACTGTTCTTTACGTCAGCAAATAGAGTTCTGCTCAAAAAGGAAAAACAGAATTGGGTTCTGGGGATGTACGTGGCTCCCGTTGGCTAAGAACTGCGACTTTAAAAGGTAAGCTGGTGGACTGAATTTTTCTTTAAAGAAATGTGCTCTAAATGTACAGGGTGTACCGAAAGTTCCGCATGATAGAACAATAACACTCAAACGATCAATATTAATCGATATTGTTGACGGAGGACATTCCATTAACAATAAAATAGGAAAAGTGCTAACAGATACTGATTACAAAAGTTGTTCAAATTGACGACGACCGCCTTGTTCAATACATTTCCAGTGTCGGTGGAACACTGAAATTTGAATTTGTATTACCATTCTTTATGACTTGATTACATTATTGGGTATCGAATTGTTTTTATTTCATTTTTGTTGTTTATATGGCACTTTTTTCAACGCCTTTCTAAGGTATACGTTACAGTCTGGACGTAAACAAGGACGAAGTGATGGCCCTGGCCTCCCTAATGACCTACAAATGCGCCGTGGTCGATGTGCCCTTCGGCGGGGCCAAGGCCGGCCTGTGTATCGATCCGCGCATCTACTCGGCCAATGAGATGGAGAAGATCACGCGTCGATTCACTGTGGAGTTGGCCAAGAAGGGATTCATCGGTATGCCTCTGTCTGATAGTTCGTGGATGGTTGTCTATGTTTCCTCCGAAGAATGTCAATATTGCTTTGCATACATCTAAGCCGCAAGGAATACAGATGAACAATGGACGGCCGGCCAAGCAGGCATGCGATCTGTGATATACTGTAGACGAGCGGATACCCGGGAAGATTTCCGGCAAAGAAAAGACAGTAAAGGCTAGGATGGCAGCTAGTATTACAGTATGTCATGTGGGGACAAGGAAAAGATCAAGAGAATGCAAGTGGATCTGAAGCGCGGGTTATATAGAAATATGTTCATAATAATTAATTAAGGAATCGTTAGAAACAATCAACTAATTGCTTAAATTCTATTTATGTTTCATATACAGTACGTATCCCGTAGTCTGTCCGACCACAGATGACCTCACAACCAGATCTCTCTCTCTCTTTTCTCTCTTCCCACCTCTCTCTTCCCACCTCTCTCTTTCCTCCTCTCTCTGATCACTCTCTCTCTCTCTCTTTTCTCTCTTCCCACCTCTCTCTTTCCTCCTCTCTCTACTCTCTTTCTCTCCTAGCTCTTTCTTTCTTTCTCTCCCCCTCTTTTTCTTTCACTCTCTTCCGCCTCTCTCTTTCTTCTCCTATACCTCTCTCTCTCTACCGCCTCTCTCTTTATTCTCCCATCTCTCTTCTCCTATCTCTCTCTCTCTCTTTCTTCTCCTATGTCTCTCTTTCTCTCCCTCTATTTTTCCCTTACTATTTTCTCTCTCTCACTTCCGCCTCTCTCTTTCTTATCATATCTCTCTCTCTCTCTCTTCCGCCTCTCTCTTTATTCTCCCATCTCTCTTCTCCTATCTCTCTCTCTCTCTCTCTTTCTTCTTCTATCTCTCTTTCTTCTCCTATCTCTCTCTTTCTTCTCCTATCTCTCTCTCTCTCTTTCTTCTCCTATCTCTCTCTCTCTCTCTTTCTTCTTCTATCTCTTTTTCTTCTCCTATGTCTCTCTTTCTCTCCCTCTATTTTTCTCTTACTATTTTCTCTCTCACTTCCGCCTCTCTCTTTCTTATCATATCTCTCTATTTCTTCCCTCTATTATTTTTCTACCTTTCTCTTCCTCACTCTTTCTCTCTCACTCTCTCTTAGTCTATTCTGGAGATGTTGTCCTCCAGTCTTTTTCTCTGTTTGGCTCTGCTTCTTGCTCCTTACAGCGTCCCTTAGCAAATCCTTTCGAACGTGTTCGTACCACCACTTCAGTTTGTGTCAACTCACTAAACTCTACAAAATTTCTTTCATGGGGAGATGACCTGTTTCTAGGTTTTTTCTAGAAATTTATCCACAGTACATGTTGCGTTGTAAAGGTTTCCCTTTGCTTCAGTTGATAGTTTGCGCTAATCACATTTTAAGTCGTTTCTGATCGTCCATATTGAAACCTCAAGTAACACTTGGTATTGCAATTTGATTCTCGCAACTCATCAATTTATAACTTCAACACAGGCTTTCTTGAAGCGGAACTATTTCTAACTAGCCGAATATGCGTCCGAAGAATAGGACTAAATACGAAATTCTTTTGACTCTATCTTGTTCTCATGCAGATTTGGATCTATTTGCGCAGAACTGTTGTAACTTCTTTGCTTCTTTGGACGTCAATCATTTGTTTTCTAGGCTACTTTTCATACTAACGAAATACTGTATATCGATCTGTGTCTATGGCCACCCAGTACACTCTGCTCTGGTGCCATGCCAGAAATTGATGAAAGTTTAATATTCGACTGCTCCATAGAATTTTCTTTTAGAGATGTAGCAAAATCAATGTCTAAGATATAGAAGAAGCGTTAATAGCTTTATACCCTTCGGTTATTAATTATCTCATCATTACTCATTAACCGATTAACTATGTATGTTTCAGTTTTAGAAATGTAAAGCATGATCACGTGACTTTTCCCATGGAATGGATATGCCATTCACCATTATTGAATTATTATATAACCAAGACAAATATAGACGTAAATCTATCTATAAAACTAAATCATTTTCTTATTTATTATTTATATAGCGCTCCGCGTGGCGTGCTGCAGTAGTTCAGCCAAATACACGCCACTTTCTCGATTTAAATTATTAGTTAGCAAGTGACTGCTGTAACGATTAATCGATTTTCTATTTTATCTACAGGGTGCCCATCATAAATCGACACAATTAGAAAAAAGCACAAAAGCGAATTTTATTATATTCCAAAGTCTTTTTTATTACATTAGAAAGTGTACTCAGAATGGCACCGTCCATATGAATACATTTTTGTAAACGTATAATCCAACTGGCACAACCTTTCTATATTGTTTCTTGAGGGATTTCGTTCCAACAGTCAAGTAGTACTGCCTTCAGCTGGTCGATATTATCAACACCAGCGAGAAGTATTCCCCAAATGGAATAATCAAGAATGTTCAAATCTGGACTCTTGGCTGGCCATTGTGCAGGTGTGATAAAATCATCTGTGTTACGCTGTAACCATTCAATAGAGGCATCAGCTATATGGCCTTTTGCCCCATCCTGCTGCCATGTCCAAGCGACATCAATCATTACTGAATTAATGTCGTTAAACATCAATGGACACATTACTTCCATGTAAACATGCTGGTTAACAGTCTTTTTTTCTTATGATAATCAGGAATGCCTTCTTGCCCAGCCACATATCCCTCTATAAATCTCAACTCTGACTTCCTATGCCAAGATACTGTTGCATAGCACATTATAGATGGTTGTTGATTATCACATTGTACCACAATATCTTCAGAAGGAATATCCATTTTCACTCTGACCTCTCGGTATATCCGGTCGTTTTGTCGATTCAGTGGTGGGGAGTGACTAAAGTGAGCCTCATCGGAGAACCAAACATTTTTCCAAGAATCTCGAAAACGATGGAGTAGTGCTTCAGCTTTGTGAACCTGATTCTCACGATGAGTTATTGTTAGCTTATGACACTGTATACGTCGGAAGCATTTGAAGGCTGATTTGTCCAGTACT
>JAUYWV010107796.1:0-12823 GCA_032274565.1 Nematoplana nigrocapitula
AATTCATATGCGTGTAAGAATGCTTTGAGAATGATTGTGTAAATCGAAAGCGCTCAGCAAAATATAATTTTATTCATAAAAAGAGCGTAACTTTTATTACGTTAAAATATTAAATATTAAAATATCAAAATATTAAATATTAAAAATTAAATATCAGGTACACTTACTGAAGTTGCTAATATTTATGTACAGTAGGTATTATTTGTAATGCATGCATAAAATATATATAGTTTTTAATATTAATTTGTAGAAGCAGATGTGAACAAAATAATAGCCAATCTAATTTTATTTAAGAATTTATTTTATGAAAGAATGGAAGAAGTCACAGGAATTTTCTAGTGTACGGGGACAGGTAGTTTACTGTATATATGCTTCACAGTGATTCTACTTTGGTAAATTGCTTTTTGGTGGCTTCTTTGAAAAAGGCAATCCATCTTAATGTGACTGCTAGTCTGTGTCTAGGTGATATAATTGCTATATCCTCATATTTGGATCAATATTTAGAATAGCTTCTTTAATTGATTCAGCAAAAAGTTGAACTAGGCATCATTCATCATCATACATCACTAGTAATTAAATATATCGAGAAAATTTAAATCTTCATATCGTCCTTGCCAACCAAAAGATCCCTTTCCTTCTCTGTATGCTATCCATTAACGAGATAACATTAAATGATGCTACTGCAATTTTCTCTTTTTCAATCGATACAGTTTAAAAATATAATTTATAAATATTGCCTTGATAATCACATCATGTATCAGCTAGTAAAGTTTTTTTTAAATCGGGCAGATAATCACATTAAAAGTCGCACGACAAAAGATCGAATAGTGTATACTCTGGGTAATACTCCATAAGATGACTTTCTGATCATTTGGGGCGTCTCAAAAGTCCATAGTTTAGCTGCTGCCATTCACTGGACTGAATATGAAGCCCACGTCAACTGGAAGCCATTGTGCGAAATTTTCCAACATAGATGACATTTTGAGTCAGAATCACCTACTCCAGGCGTCGCGTCATGATTACGGGGAACTGCTAAGATAATATTCTACAGCTGATTGCGAAGGTACAATCAGAATCCTATGCAATTTCGTAGGTAGTAGGTTGTTCTCTCGGACTCTCTTTCCTCTCTTTCTCTCCTCAAGTAGGGGCCGTCCCTTCTTCTCACTTCCAACATCCATTTATCTTGCCCCCACTTTCCCAAAGCTTCCGGCGCTCCTGTGTCACAGGTTGTGTGCGTGGACAAATGAGACTGGTGTCCGGTCTTGATGAACTCATAAAAATTTAAACAAAGAAAGAAAGAAATAATTACTTGCTTATGTGTATTTTCCTGGAATCTACATACTATAGGTGACTCATCAAACAAAAAGAGAAAGGATGAGGCGGCAAATACGGATGTATTTATGTGTTTTGCAAAATCAAAAATAGAACGATTGTCAACAGCCATTGAAGGTGATGTCTCAGTTGCAAAAATCCGTTTTTAATCTTCACCTTCCCTCACTTCCTATCCCACATTCATCACTCAACCTGCCGGATAATATTATAAAAAATTCAATCGAGCGCTTTCCACTAATTGCAAACATCAAAGGTGCATCATTTCCATATTATCGATTTGTTAATGTACAGTACATGAACTTATTGCAGTTAAAATACCGACTGCCCATGTGAATAGTGACAATTAGAAAAGAAAACTCCCTGGAAAACAGAAAAACGCGATTAGGTTTATACCATTATGGTGTACTAGAATTTTAAATAAAATTACTGTAAATATTCAAAACTAAACGGTTTGTACATATAACATCATCATCATCAGAGGTGCACTGTCTAGTGACACGTTTTTGATGAAAGCGAAGCTATGTTTTCTATCTCATGAAAAACAGCTGCCTTTTTCTGCGTTCTTTTATTCGTTTACCTCCAACACTCCAACACTGTGACTACAACAACAAGGGAGAGTTTCAGAGCAATATGGCTGAATTGCCCAGCATAGTGAGCATGCAAAAAAACAAGGTCTTCTGATGAACAACTGGAAAACGAACTTAATGACAGTGCATGGAAAAAGATGGATCAAGATTCAAAAAGTTAAAATTTAGAATGTAGGGGAATTCAAGATAGACCTACTAAAGATCATAGATCACACCAGGATGCTACAACATGACAAAAATCAAGATTAGACTGGTGATTGTAAGGAATACTGCAAATAACCTGGCATACTTGTGTAAATCAAAGGACCTTGCGCAATGTCTGTTGCGAAGTACTGTTTTGTCTGAATGTTAAAGTTGAAAAGGCTGTAGTTGTATATAGAACGTAAATATCAAACTCGTTCATAGAACGGAGTGGAGGTAGAGATTTAATTGATCCTACGACTGTCCAGTCTATAATGTCACTCTCCTCTCCTAATATCGATTTCATATTGTAACCAGTCGATTAGAATGCCATGTATACGCGAATGTTATGTGGGAATGGAAGGCGGAGCATTGAGAGCTTCTTTTTGTGGAAGTCAGCAGTTGCTCAATTCGGTTGTGGGTTCAGATTTCGGCTTTCTGAAGTGAATTAATTTTATTGACACAAGTCAAAAAGGCGGAAAACATATGCTGTGTCAAGTGAATTCCATTGATTCTGTGAATTTAAGTAATGATCTTTTATACGAGGTAGGAGAAAACTTTTGCAAAAGATGGAAGGTGGGTCATGAATAGAATTAATATGAGAAATGATGAAATAAATACAATTTTTTAACAAGTAAAACTTTCAAAGCAATAAACGAGCAAGCCAAGCAGTGACAATCAAAAAGTATGATGTGGTAATCTTAGCGATAAATTAATGTTAGAATTTGTAATTACTTTAATATTTATTATAGGTGAAATTTACTGGAAATGTGCTCAACTTATGTTAGCTTGAAATGCGGACTACTTTGTAGAAATGTGGATCTGATTCCAAAATTCCGATAATTTATTCTCAGATAATTTCCAACTGTCAACTGATCTTTTTGTCTTATCCTAAAGTAAAGTTGGCAGAAAAATGTACTTACAGTATATATAAATGAAAGACAGAAAGAAGAGCAAAAAGAAACTGGCCGTCATTAATTTTATTCAGCTAAAAGATTGAGATATATGCTCAGAAAATAAATATTTGAAATATTGCAAACATTACATTTAAACAACTCCAATCAAATTTCGATATTCAGTAGAAAATTTCATCTTTCGTTAAATATTAAACTATTCACATAATTATATGAAATTCACATTGAAGATGTTTCCCCTTTCTTCATTTCTGTGTCAATGTTCCCGAGTTTCATGTACGTGCTAAATACATTAGACATTTTGCTTTGTCCAAAGTTGAAAATATACTGACTCTTCTGAATTGAAGATAAAAGAAAAACGTATTCATTTTTAAAATAAAAAATACGGATTTTAAAGAACAGTTACACCAAGATTTGAACAGCAATAGCAACGTATATAGAAGCTCGGGATAGCATGCTTATCTAACAAGGCAACGTTACTTGTGAAATCACATAACCGACCTGTCAAAGTGACATCTGTGACAGCTTCTGAAGGCGCCCGATATAGCTGAGCGAAAGTGTGTTGAGTAACTTCAGGGCTATATAGCATCAAAAGCGAAAACCGAAAATATCTCTAGCAACAGCAACATTCTACAAAAAACCTCAGAAGCAACGCATTTTTGGGGGGCGCCGTAACCGCCGGGGTGGGGGGGAGGTAGAAGAAGGGCGAACCCCCCCTTTTTTAACGGGTTATTCTGAAATTTTGTACTATGCGGATATTGCACTAACCGAGTCTAAAAGGGAGTACCAGTCCAAAATTTGACACCATTTGCAAAAATTGCACTAACCGAGTCCTAAAGGGAGTACCAGTCGAAAATTTAGCAACATTTGGAAACTTGCACGAACCGAGTCTAAAAGGGAGTACCAGTCGGAAATTTGACATCATTTGGAAACTTGCACTAACCGAGTCTAAAAGGGAGTCCCAGTCGGAAATTTGACATCATTGGAAACTTGCACTAACCGAGTCTAAAAGGGAGTCCCAGTCGGAAATTTGGCACCATTTGGAAACTTGCACTAACCCAGTCTAAAAGGGAGTACCAGTCGGAAATTTGGCACCATTCGGAAATTGCACTAACCGAGTCCTAAAGGGAGTACCAGTCGGAAACTTGGCACCATTTGGAAAATTGCACTAACCGAGTCTAAAAGGAGTACCAGTCGGAAATTTGACATCACTTGCAAAATTGCACTAACCAAGTCTAAAAGGAAGGACCAGTCGGAAATTTGACACCATTTGAAAAATTGCACTAACCGAGTCTAAAAGGGAGGACCAGTCGGAAATTTGGCACCATTTAGAAAATTGCACTAACCGAGTCTAAAAGGAGTACCAATCGGAAAATGTGAATCAGGATTCAGGGGTATCCGATGCGTCTCGAGGCACCCCTTGAAGAAATTGGCGCTCACTCGGCGACGCCGACGTTTCACTTACCACTTACCTGCTCTTACTACACATCTTTTCCTATGAAATAAATTACATTTTTCCATATGCCAGTGCTGTGCCCCCTACTAATTTGGAAGCCCACTAACCTTACCTCTAAATACACTCCTAAATACCGAACACCCCATGCCAGTCACCGAAAGGGCAGTGACTAATAAAATTGCTCATCGAAAAAATAGGTGATATGTGAATGTGTAATAGGGCAAGAATTTGAAACTAATGTGGCACTATCAAGCAAATTGCTAGAATAAACGACAATCCAGCACAAATGAGGGATTTAAGAGAATTTGTGTGCGAGAAGAGGATAATAGGTTTCCTTCCTTCGTCAGTTACGGGGCTTTGGTACAATAGCATACGTACAGTAGATGACTGTGAAAAATGGTAAAAAATAAAATTTAACGACACGTAGATATATGTATAAGAAGCTGATCGTTTTTCACTCGTGCTATAAAATTTTGTTAGCACTTTTTCACTCTGTGTTGATATACCTATATACTGTAGACACTTTTAATTCTGTTGTATTCTGTTTCGATTTCAAATATAGCTTTATTGTTCATTTACTCATTACAGCGTGGATTCATTTTTCATAAAATTAAAATATGGTCCTTTGGTTTTCTGTTTAACTAACTCTTTATCTATGTAGATAATTTCGTGAATTTTATTTGAAATTGTAATTAGTTATTAGAATCGAGATAAGAGAATGATTGCTCATACCGTTTATTCTATTATTTTCCCAGTCTGATCAGGTAACCAGACGGTTACAAAGTGTTGGTCTTATTTAGTTTTCCTTAATATTTTTTAACACTATAACGGTAACAATCTAGTAATTTTCATGTCTTTATATTACTATTTGACTCAAGGAATTTCTATAGATGTCAGTTTTTTACATATTTATAATTATAATTTCAATTTTTTAGTATGTTTAATATATATCATACAAGAATAGAAAATAAAATAATGAAGTTAATTGTTTTTATTTGTAATTACCTGGGTACACTAAATTACATGGTCCAGGATGAGGGCCAATTAGATGTAATGGTCAAGCATGTAGCACCATTAATTTTTATAATACTTTAGTAATTGTTGAAGTTATATCCAATATCAGGTTTAACCACCAAGTGGTAGTAGACCGTTGCATTGATCTACAGGATTTGTGTTGATAAGCAATATAGTTAATGCATGTCAGATTGTTGGTTACCGTGAATTATTCTACTGAACTCCGAGTTCATCATTAATCACCGTGCGTTAGCGAGTCAATAAATCGTCAAATAGAGCTCGCTGCTAGCTACATAATTTCGATTAACGCCTCAGACTGCGTCCTCGGCTGATTATCTTAATTAGCATACGCAGCTCGTCTGTTCTATATTACTATAATATTCGCAGTAAATTATTTCGACAGTAATTTAATAAAAACGAATACCAGAACAAATTATAAATTAAACATTTTTGCTTATTGACTAACTCGGTTTTTACGCATTCAACTCATTTATTAAACCAAAATTGCAAACGGCATAGCTAATTTTCTTCCAATATAATAATAATAATATTTATGTATTTCTATAGCGCATGTGATATGTTGTACACTTCGGAATTTCAATCACTTTGCAATGAAATGAAGCTGAAATCGGTTCAAAAACCTACAAGTCGAGATCAGACAAATCAACCATAAGCAATGTGTCACAACTACCGTCATGGGGGGTCTAATTAAGGATTTCAAGATTAACAGGAAAAATAAAAGTACTCTAACTAGCATCTCTTCAGTCCAGATGGCATCTTCGAGTGTTGCAATATAGTAAGAGTGCCGATGATTGAACCCAAAGCCCAAAGGTAGACGTGTAGTGCGTCTTATACCCACCTGGTAAATTATAAAACACACCTTTGGAATTTAAAAGTAGTATGCAAGTTATATCACCGGAGGGTCGATACCGATACTGTATACAAACCACGCGTCATCATCAGACAACTTACTCTGAAAGGAACTCTATTTTATTATCAGTTAATGTGTGTTTAACGCATAGAAATCGGATTGCGCGGCATAGCTATTTAATCTAGAAGCGACATCAGCTGATTTAATATGGCGGAATGGTGAACAACAGTGTAGATCTCACTACTGGGGCAAAATGCATCAGAAATGCGGAGTAATGAGTTTCTTAAAGCCGCGCGCAATTTAAAAAAGCCTATCTCCGCCATATATTTTGCCACGTTAGTAGCGCTTCTATTACGACACATGAAAATGGCGGCGTGTCGATTCTAGATTAAAATAACTATGCCGCGCAATCCGATTTCTATGGTTTAACGACTTCATTTTTGCTAGAATAATTTGATATCGACCATTTAACCTTTTTAAAGGTGTCATCAGCTGTGCAAAGAAATAATCAAATTCGAACTCGATACTGTTTAAACAAAATAATGGTTTTAGAAAACTGCACAATTTCCTGCAGACAAATAACAATCAGTTCCAACCACATGACGAGAAGTTTTCGAAATACAAATTCATATGTTATTATTTTATATTTTCCACATCTAATGCGTAAAAGGCTGTCACGTGTTAGCAGAATAACATACAGTAGAGTGGACATGACTCTCGAACGTTTCTCTCCTGCTCCAGCTTGGATTATCTATAAACTAGAAATTATTTAATAAATTTGTACAGTATTATGTCTATTGAAAAATATGATGGTTTGCCTGTATATTTATTTGCTCATTTTATTTATTTTTAATCACACCTCTGCCTATGTAGTTTGCCGAATGGGTGTGCTCAATATGTCAGAAAAAAAGATATTTGATTTTGAGCTCGGGCATGTGGTTCCACGGTCTGCGGCACGGTCCCACCTCTCGAGACATCTCATTGGAGGAGTTGCTGAAGGTTTGTGTGCGTGGGTGGACTGGTAGGTGGGAGGGCGCGGGCTGCGGTCCGGCAGCCACTGACTGTCATCTGGTTGGCTAGCTGGCTGGTGGTCTGTGTCTTCTGTATTGCTTGCTGATTGGTTAATTGGTTGGTTACCGGATTTGGCGTGGCGTTGTTAATCTTTGGTCTCTCTTTTGTCTTCGTCCTCTGTTTCTCTCCTGCTGCCCCCAACAACCAGGCGGGAGCGTCTCGCTTCTTGTGCCGTGTCTGCCGCACAGCAACCCAGCGCCAAATTGCTGAAGCCAATCGTGGTGGTGCAGAGAAGGAGGAGGAGGTAAATCGATCGCGCAGTGTGTAGCACCTCAGACATGCAATAATAACAAAACTACCAGTGTGTGTGGTTTATCCAGTTTAGTTACTCGTCTAATAACGGATAGATATACATAGACCACCGCACTGTAGAAGGCACGGACTGGTTCGATTAGGAAGAATATTGAAGCACAGACTGGTTCGATTAAATTCTCTAAAGCAAAAACATATTAAGCGCAAGCTAATAACAAGCAAACAAACAAATAACAAGACTTTAAAATGTGAAGAGAAACGGAAAACAAGGAGTCCAGTTTCTTACTCTGTGAGACAACTCTTTCACTTAACGAAAATAGTGAAACATATTATTTGTCAATCTATATATTTTCCACATGATTCGACTTTTGGTGTTCTTTATCAATATTCACTTTATTTGGTTGTCTCCAACACTAAATATAATTTAGGCTATTTCGGAAAGTTGTTTAACAAAACGAGATGACTTCCTTTTGTTACAATATACAATCTATTGGACCTGGACACATATTCCTCATTCATCGTTTTTCTATTTCTCTTCAATATTTAAAAGGAATAGAGACTGCCAACAAAAAGGAATCGACGTCTTGCCTTGCAGGGTAACAATAAGTTATCGTTCATCTATAAGGAGGACTCCTATAAAACCCAAAGTCATTTTTGGTCAATTTACATATATATTATGTAATTCGCGTTTAAAGTTTCGTACATCTGCTTTATTTATCTAAACCAGTACATACAAACTATAGGGTTGTCCAGAAAGTTTTGACCGATAATAGAAAACTAGTTAGATGAAACCAAAATATTTATTCAAACCCAACATAAAAACCAAAATATTTATTCAAACTTAACATGGAAACCAAAATATTTATTCAAACTCAACATAAAAATCTAAATATTTATTCCAACGCAACATACAATACAAAACAGAAGGTTAATCATGGTCAGTAAGATGATAGAAGTATCTTCCATGAGCATTGATGCATTTTTCCCATCTGCTGGGCAGTAGAGTGAAAGCTTTTTGAAAAAAGGATTGAACCTTTGAATTCAGTCAATTTTGAATGACGCTCAGAACTTCAGCTGAATTCTCAAATTTACGTCTGCGAATGGAATTTTTCGAAGGTGAAAATAGATAATAATCCGACGTGGAAAGATCTGGAGAACAAGGGGGATGATCAACCACGTTTGTGGCCAGCTCAGCCAATTTGTTCTTAGCCAGAGTAGCCGTGTGGGGCCTGGTGTTATTTTGTAGGAAAAACAATCAACCGCGACTCAATTGAAGAAGTAAATAAAAAGTTGTAGAATAAAAATCATCGGTCAAAACTTTCTGGACAACCCTCTATTTAGAAACATTATGTAAAGATTGAATGTAAATTTGCAGCCCATATTACATTGTTTCTATTTTTGGAGGTGGTTTGAAATGTTGCAAACTCCGCGGGGTGCTCCAGAGATTCCTTTTTACTACTCGCAGACTCGAAGAAATAGGAATATTCAATCTCGTCAAAGTTCAGTAATTTCTTCGCTCATCCAGATCACAACAGAACATGCATCGTTTGCGAAAATACAGTACATGCATCTATAGCATAAGACAGACTTAACACATTTTACTGCTTTTTAACCAAAGAAATGTTGCCAAATTAGTTAAATAAATCTTTTTGACCGAAGGCAGTAACGCAAGTTATTGTTACATTGATCTCACAACGCCTCTCCGTCTGCATGCCAAACAAGGTTTTAGTTTTCGTAGAAACATTGTAGATAATCACTGCAAACTAAATCGAAATATATCGATTATTCTCTACTTTAGTGTGATCTAAAAGACATACCAAAACATTTGAAAACTGCAAACTTTAATGCATATTAAAAAGTTTTAAAAAAAATTTCGAAAAGAGCGCGAAGTGGATTAAACTCGACTCAAACACCAATATATTTTGTGATTGTTTTTATATTTCTCTATAATAAGTCGAGTGCATTTTGTTTTAACTGAACTAGAGAGTTCAACGCAAATTTCTATCGCTTTGCGCACTTTATAATTCCAGATGCATTGAGCGATCTTTTAGTCACAGGATAAGGAGAACATTTGCATGACACAAAAGCACGCAAATAAAATTATCCAGTGTTTTATTTGATGGACCAGTCCGTTCCTGTTAGAAAGAGATTTTTTCGCTGTTGGCCTATCTTTTTTCTGTGGTTTTATTCTCAAATGGTTTATTTTTATAGGACTTTGCTGAACTGCACTACAAACCAGCTAAAAAAATAATTTACTATTGGAAAGAGAATAAATGAGCATACAATGAATTTCAGTAAAATAACATTGTCGTTTTATTCTATCCTTTATCGTACAGAAATAAAAAGATCCACGTCAATGATAAATAATAGAAAATTCCATTTCAAGTCTACATGGAGCCTGTATTAATATATTTTTACTATAATATCACATTAATTCTCATCGCATCTGATATAGGAAGACACTACGATATGGTTATCATAGCGTCATGATTTTCTTCCATATGATATGGCATAGTTTCAATCCAACATTCATCAATTAAATTCCATCTGACGTATTTGTCATTCATGTTTAACTATGTTTTTATTAAACTGACAAAAATTGAAAATGTATAGTTTACTTTGAATTCATATAAGGAAATGAAAATGCGGATAATCTTAAAGAATGAAAAAATATATTTTCCATTAAGGTGAGGTTTGCTATACAGAAAAAAAGATACCCCAGCGCTCCTAATCTCTCCAAAATCATTTTAGGTTTTATAGCTTTCACATATTTTGCCTGTGCCACTCACGGGAATAATTTGCTTTAACGGTTCACTTTTCGATGCGTTCTACGATTCAAATTAGAAAATGTTTTTTTTACAAAAAAGGCAGCTGTTGCGAAATGCGACATATATGTAGATAAACGATTTAAAATTATTAATGATAGCAAAGTAAATCGAAGATATTTGAGACGGAGCAGAAAATTGTTCCATATATTTATCGCATCAGGTTTTGCCAGAGAAAACTATATTGCAGTACGGCAGAGAAAATAATTATTTAATCTTTAGCAGATAAAAATATGAAAATAAAATATGTCATAGATATTGATTAGATAGACTGGGAAGATTGCAAGCAACGCCACAAATAAATGTCTTAAGTTTTAATTTGAAAGTAAAGCTGGCAAAAGCTCTGCTCTGGTGCGTGTGGACTACTGCATCGCAGGGAGGTGTGAAAGTTGAACATTAGGGAATTTATTGGAATGATACCGGTTGAGAGGACGTGCAATATACATTAGTGGATTAGCAATAGAGGATATGAGAATTTATTTGTTTATATCAAAAGGAAGTCATGCAGATGCTGCAGAGCAAATCAAAGCTTTATCATTTTACATTGCATTGGTTGCTAAGCAACACCTCTAAATCTCTAACGCATTTGTAGATTTAAGGCTTTTAACTGTATCGTATTACAGGAATTCTCAGCGGTATTTTCAAGCGATAACATGCCGACTGTTTAATGTAGATTTCTTTGGAATTTGAATCGTGGAACGAACAGTAAAACGAATCGGCATGGGAAAAGTGTCTCAGTCGTCGTGTTTCTTCTTCACACTCCCTTAGATTTAATTCCAGCGATATGTTCATCAGTAGATTTTTATTTTATTATTATATTATTAACACTTTAAAGATGCCGACCTGAATACGCCTCTCTGTAGATATGCGCAGACGAGGAAAAATGAAAACTTGTCATTTGATCAAATTAGAACAAATGTGTGTTCGAACAACTTTTCAGTAATAATTCAAAATTATTCACTAATACGATTACATGATCATCTTGCTGCGTGCATATATGCCTTAACATCTACGAGTAACTGGAGGAAAGAACAGGAAACGTTTTATGTAATCTTTTATATAATTTACTTTTGGAAATTTTCCAGAAAGCCAAGAGCATAGAACTGGTGTCTAATAAGTGTGCTTATCTAACCATTATATCGTGATTAAGGGGTTTAACTGCTCTGCAGAAAATCGATACACAAAAGAAAATAATAATATAAATTATTCATGGCCCAAAACTTATTCCCCGTATGGGGCAATGGAAGCGAGCAAGAGAGACGAAATTAAGATTACAGTGTGCTATCTCGCTTTATATCGCCACATGTATGACGCAGGCGAAGGATCGATCGCCTTGTATGGAAACGAGGAGACAGACCTCTTGGATGCAGTTGGCATTTGATTTACGTTCTGGTGACATCCCTAAAATGAGGAAATGATGTCTTTTTATTTCGTGTCAAGCATAAAATATTGGATACGTATTAGTAAGAACACAATTTCAGCGTTTATAAGGCTATAATTAATAAAATCATGAACTCTGTCCAGTTTCTCCATTCCACTTTAATGCTGTTATTGGGAAAATTATGCGAGAAGTTGATAAATAGCTACCAGATAGGTCAGGGAAATTCTTTTGGAATATCCAGTAGAGCTGTCGAAAATGTAGCACTATTCGAAAAATTCCACAAGCCGAGTCTAAAAGTGCAATATACCAGTCGGGAAATTTGCATCAGGATTCAGGGGATGTCCGATGCGTCTCGAGGCACCTCTTGAAGAAATCGGCACCCACTCGGTGACGCCGATATTTAATATTATCACTATTCAGTGCATGAGTTATACCTAGTTAGAAGAACTATAGTTTCACACAAATAATTTCACATATTCGCCTTCTTCTACGCTCCGCATCATGCATTCCTGCAGTATTCACTTATCACTTACTTGCTCTTACTGCACATCTTTTATATGAAAATAAATTACATTTTCCTGACCCGAGTGCTGTGCCACCTACTCATTTAGAACCCCCTAACCGTACCTCTAAATACACTTCTGTATATCTAACGCCCTATGCCAGTTACCGAAAGAGAAGTAATTTAATCAAATTGATCATAAAAATCTATACTTTTTCGGAAAATTTGATTCGATTCACTATTCGGAAATCATCAATGTTTTTGTCAATTCGGAATTTAAGGAATCATTTATCTTGACCCCCTCCTTTACTTTTTGAAAGCTTTCGGCGCCCCTGGCTACGGCTAACAACAAGGAAGGGCTGAAGAATATCTCTGAACAGTTCAGAATAGTGAGTCTGAGACAAAGTTTTTTATTTAATTAACAACCTGAAAACAAAC
>JAUYWV010107807.1:0-12818 GCA_032274565.1 Nematoplana nigrocapitula
TGTTTCATGGCCAGGTGTCGGGATGGCGCTCTTTGACTTCATGCTACTCGCTACCATCGCTTAACATAACAACAAACAAAGAACCTTAACAAAAAACATAACCAATACATACTACAACTGCGAGATTCCATTTTGACATTCTGTAATATACTGATATAGCATTGCTCCAATTGTCTACTACAGAATTCAAACTCCCAGTTCTGTATAGTATGGATTATAAGTAAAAGTATTTTCAAATTTTTTGACTGCAACTACTACTATATATAATGTAGATAATTGATTTTGCATTGCCGGCTACTGAAAAAAATTCAAATTCCTACGGCTTCTTCTATAGGCCAACCCTGGGAACCCGGTCCAAGCCCAAACCAAGCCAGCAATCAAAACAAAACCTGGTCTATGTTACCCGCAGAGTTGAGGGGGTCACTCATGCAAAATTTCGGGTCCGTGCGAGCAACGGTCTGGGTGGCAACCTCAAACATATGCAGATTGACAAATATATATAAGATATTGTTTGGATACTTTAGCATTGTTTGAACAGTTTCGAAATAAGAAAATTCAAATAATTCCAATATTTGGATACTTTTGGAAAACGTGCAATGTCAATATACTCACAACAATCCTCATTCTATACATATGGGAAACTTTATAAGTTTGATTTACCTTCAAATAATGTTAAGATGTATTGTACAGTAGATTGACATACATGAAGAGATCAATCAAATAGTTATGACAGTAATTACAAGTCAGATGCAGATTATATGTACTGATATGCTCAAATTTAGTTGTTGCCCTTTTTAGAAGAACCAGCAGTATCTTCATCATCATCATATTCCTCTGCCAGCTGTCTCTGTCTTCATATCTCGCTACTTTATCTATGATTTCCCATTCCATTTCTTCAGGTGGTCTTCCTTTTATCTCTCCGTTTCAACTTTCTCTGCAATAATACTGCTTCTCACTTTTTCTCATCATATGTGAAAGACAATGAATCGGTTTTACTGTATGCAAAATGAATCAAAATGTCACCTGCACATATTCGACCAGTCTTTCTATGATGACCTTGTTTGTCGTTTATTTCCAATTGATGTTTTCTGTGGCTTTCATTTAAATATCATTGATTTTCTTTTCAAGAACTTGAGAGACTGTTCAACATTTGTCAGATATTTATTCAAGCCTTCCAGGTTGTTCCAAGGTGGTTTCTTATTCGGCAAAGTTACTTTGTGTTAGAGCTGTCCGAGACACAAATGTCATATCTTGCTCTTCTCTGTGCTAATCTCCATTGCAATCACCTTTGCTCTAGTTGATAATCTATATTAGTGAGTTCCTTTATCTTGTTCATTTTTAAAAAAGCAATGTTTGTATGTCTTCCAAATATTATCTTTTCCGGAAAATTATCAACAGTTTTCATTCTTTCGTGTAACATGTTCAATAACACTGGTGATATGAGGCATCCCTGCTGAACTCCGACTGCATGTCGTTGCTAAATAATTACGTGCCGCCGGAGCAACTTACAAATGGCATGATGCACCACTTCACTTTTCCTATATAGAGGATATCGAGGGTTTCATATATATAGGAGAGTTGTTAAGCTAATTGGAGAAATTCTGAACCGAAAGACATCCGAATAAGTCTCTCATTGATGTCTTGTTTGTGGTGCTTGTTATGTTTTTCGTATGTTGTTTTGTAATGTAAGCGGTACTGCCTTATTGCGCTTTTGAATCTTCTGATGGCAGCTCAACCAAATGTAATCTTTCCACGGGTGATGCCATCTCTGGTGAAGGTAATCCCATGAATATGTGGGTTTCAGGTTGTTACCAGTTCTGTTGATAGTATTTCTTGAAAAATTCCGTCTTTGTATATTAGAAGCTCTATATTTATCCAACTGAATTTAAAAGCCATTGACGAATTAATTGATTGATTCACTTGAATTTAAACTGGAGATATAGTTTTACTAGATTTCTATTGATAAATAGAATAAATTTTCGGAATATCGTAGACAAATCTCATGAGTATGTTCGGTTACGGGAGGTTTTAGTATGGCTTATAGCTGAGCCGAGTTTCATTCAAAGCTTATCATACTGCTAGTTTAATCGCTAAAATTTATTAAATAATCATAATTGTAATTCAAATACCAAAGCAGTGAATACTAACAAGGATCCTTCCAATCCACACTACAACGTTTAACTAATTTTCTATCTGACTATTATGACATTTTTTGAAGTTAGTATGATAATTTTTAGTTTTCAGATAGAATATTTATACTACTATTAGAGTAGCATATATTACAATTATGAGAAATGGCTTGTTCGACAAGATCCACCAGTAGACCGGTTTCGGCTATAAAGCAGCAAGTTTTTTCAAGCGATCTCTTTATCCTAGTGTTAAAGTAGGTTGGGTTTTGATCACTGGGGTACGGGTTTGAATCCTACTTAGTATACTGTCGAGGGGCAATCACCTCGGAACTGGTCTATTAGTGGATTTCTTGTCAAACAAACCATTTATCTAATAATATTAGTTTGTTATGACACAAAGTTAAAAAACATGTTCGTTTGTAAATTGCACCATTTTTACATGGTCATAATTAGGTATTGCATGTAACTACTACTGTAATTCACCGTGTGTGAGAAAATTTCCACCCACTTTTTTAGTGCAAAATATTATTTCATACCGACTATCATCGAGAAAACTGAAGAATGTATGAAGACATAATAGTTTATTATTTATTACGTAATTAAAAAGATAAAATGATTCGTATTATCTTGTATATCATTCTTATATTTCAAAAGAATTCTGTTTGCAAATGTACAAAAGTAACCTTGTCATCATGTCTATGAAAACTAGGCAGAAGGGTGATATTAATTTTCACCAGCTTTCCATATGGAGATAAAAGTCAAGCAGCACACACAGAGAGTGAAGGAGTGCAGGATGGGGTGAGAGAAGTGTGCAGGATAAGTGGATAGATTCTAGGCGCAGAGAGGGAAAAAATGCGCTCGGTTACTGCGAGATCATCATCAACATGTATTGGCACCTTCTTTTTAATACCATGTTGTCATTTTCGGCCGTGACTGGAAATCACATACGCCTTCTGCAATTACAAACCCCTCCTGCATAGTTAATCACGCATTTTAATTCCCGGCGTGCGCTAGCATTTCCCCCCAAATGCCTCTCACCCTGTCTCGGGCACTTCAATTCCCTCCCTCCCCTATCTTCTGATTAGAGAGACATACACCCGCTGGCAAGAGGCTCCACAAAGGGGCAAAGAGGCCCCCGCCGCCAACATACGCACATAAAAAATCATCACCACAGCCAGTGTGTTCGCCCTCTCCCGCTAGGTGGTTGCTGGCGTATCGAACATGGCATAGCACCTCTTTGGCCCTCTCCTCAGCCCCCTTCCCCCGCCGAAATATCATTGACAATGTGAACGGAGAAGAAAGTCTCATGTACATTACTACAGCCACAGATAGATAGACACCTTCACTTCGCGGTGCCAATTAGAAGTTATCTATCCTGTGGCACACTCTGTGTTGTCGTGTGCGCAGAATCACTGGCCAGGTCCCACTGTGCAGACGCGATCATGGGGCCAGGAGAGGGGGGTTGGAAAGTGTCTGGTGGCAGTGCACATCTCAAGGTGCTAGTGGTAGATTTACCTCCCCCTCCTCATTCCCTATCAACCCCTTCCCGCGGAAATGTTGAATTACAAATCTCTTCTCCCTCTGGCGAAAATGATGATCATCCACCTGACACTCTGATAAGTGTCGGCGGAGGAGAGACGTATACTGACATCCGCTTGCTCGTGCCGCTTTTGATTCCCCAAATGTATCCGCGCGCATCTGCCTCTCGTTCCCAGTGCGTATCCAACTCCCCCACCCACGGTGATATAAATGTCATCATGGCACGGAGGCGTGTAATGACGGAATGCGCAAAAAGCAAGCGACTACAGGGTGCAGCGTCCGAGGCTTCGCCCCGGCCCCCCTCCAAAGCGAACATGTCGACTGTCGACCGCATGCGGACGAACAACAAAAAATTCGTTGCCAGCCAAAAGTGGGCGGACGGGGTCCGTATATAGGGGTCTTCTGCTGTCTCGAAGTTCGCAGCACATATATACGCACGCCGAAATCTCCAAGTTGTGATTACATATTCTTCTACTTGTTCAGTGGGCTGCCACCACGACGCCTGGAGATTGCATTGAAATGCCACCATTACCATGTGGCAGAAATGGAAATATCTACTGTAGATACTTTAAGCTCGATACCCTCTGTGGAAGTTGAAAAGAATCACGAAAGCTGTGACCTTGGATACAAATTTTTAAAACTGTGAGAAAACAATTCCCAAGCTTTGGAAATAAAACGTTACAGACCACTGCTCAAAATCAGCTTGAATTGAAGCTAATGTATATAGACAAACGAGTACTTCTTCAATGGATAATGTAAACAGAGAAAATGTACAACGACGCAAAGAATCATTCAAAGGGTTTATAGGGACATATAATGACAGAAATACAGAGAAGGTCCTGAATGGGTGACAATTAAAGAGTTAGAGTGGAGAGAAGACATTCCTACGTGTGCACCCACGGCTATACTCTGTCTATGGAATCAATGATTATGAGGATGACAAATTTCACGCCAAACTATGCTCGACACGTACTAAAAATAGAATAGTTGTACAACATAACAAAACTATTTTAATAATTCGAATTTGAGACAGTTTTCAAAATTAGAGCACTTATAATATATAGCAACACAGATAGGCCTTTTAGTCTGTTTATATTTTTTGGTGTATAGATTTTTAACAGGTATAGAGTTTGTTGGTAAAATATTTTTTTACTATTTTAAAATTAAAAAACCTCGTGTGACACAATTTAACTTGCAAACGGACCTGGGTTTGAGTTTGAAAAAAATCAGTTTACGAAAGCTCTGTTGAGGACCAACGCTTTATATGGCTGTAAAAGTTGGATATTTAGGAATAAAGGAAAATAAATGGTTGCCAGTTATTTTCTGTTGTGGCGGTGGAGAAGAATGCTGAGAGTGAACTTGCCGGTGTGGAAGCCAAATGATTGGATAAGGAATGCTATAGGAATTTCAAAAGAAGAAGGCTTATTGGAAATGCAGTGAATAAAGAGAAATTGAGGAAGTATGAGAACATTGGTCGTTGTTCTATACAGTTGAGGCGGAGAAATGTGTGCAAAATGCAGGAGAGACCGGAGATGATTTCAGTGGATAGATAACCATCAGAAATGGAAGAAAATGAATAAACAGTGCGAGGAATACGGGCATCACAAGAAATCGCCAATGTAGTTGAAAAAGTCTGTCGTGCCGTCGATTATACGCACACGACTCGATTTTAGTTGAGCAACTTTAGCTGCATGAGTTGAAAGTGCGCGCAAAACGCAAACTTCTTCAACGTTTATGACAAAAGATTTCTATCAACACAGAAAACAGCTTCGTGTATCTAAAAAACGAAATTACATGTTTGAGTTTGTGTAATTCGTATTTATTACCAACACATAATGGTAGAGCTGATACCACTTATCCTATCTATAATTAGATAAATGTACAGTATGTATGTATGTATGTATGTGGGCATGTCTGGTCGGTATTTTTCTCCCAACTCTCTTGACGGATTTACATGCTTGATGACTCAAAAGAATGCAACGCCAATGGGTATAACATGGGAAAAATAGCCACGAGATGAAAAATTTCTAAATGAGAGGCCCACAGCAGAAAATACCCTAAAAAAACGATGTTTTTGCTGCGATGCTAAATCAATATGCTTCAGGAATTTTAATTCTCCAGTATAGCCTGATTGATTCCAAGCTAAATCAATAAATTTGAATTCTCCAGTATAGCCTGATTGATTCACACCGAATTTAACCATTTAATTTTAAATTTCCCGACCGGTTTCACATACAATTATATCCATTCCCCATGCAGGGATCCGAAACATTTTGAAAAGAGTTCTGCTAACAAAGAATAACAAAACTGAATAATTTAAACAAACCGCAGGAAACAAATAATTCAGCTAAGACGGTTCATTAAAAAAGCTTTTAGCAAAATGATACTCCAATATCGATCCCAGTCTGCATATGAGCATTTGGAAGACGACGCTGTTTGACTTCATGTCGTGTCTGATTTTTTGCTAGCTATGTGGTGTAACAAAAACTGCCCTTTTCCAAATAACAAAATTGTTTATTGTCTAAAAGTTTTAAATGAATTATATTTACAATGGAACATTGAAACAGTTACGAAATGAATTATATTTAAAATGACCAATGAAACAGTTACGTCTGAGTCAAGAGTGAACATTATACACGTATTCACCATTCTTAGCGATCACCTCCCTGTAGTGGGCCCTCATCTTCTCAAATTCTCTCCTCATTATCGCATCTGTGTTGCGACTGATGGAATCGGCGAGAAAGTTCTCCAGTTCTCTTTCTTCCTCTATGTTCATTTGGTATCTTTCCATTTCAAGTTTTTGGAAAATAAATCTGTCACTGTGCTTAGTGTCGGGAGAAAAGGGAGCTTGCAGAAGGAGGACTGCATTCTTGAACCAGGCGTGGTCGGGGTGATGGCGGTTATGAAGTCGCATTCCCCGGTCTCGTCTACAGCTCCACTACATGCGGGTGATACCAGAGGAGCGTATAAAAGTTTGGTGTATCCATATTTTGGATTGCCGACGGGTTTACGGATGTACCGTTTTATGCGGTTAGCTTGGGTAGATGGTGCAGGATGCCTAGTTTACCAACCAGAGCCTGCATGGCTGGGCTTGGCTAGGACTATGGTTGCCATCTGCCTTGGTTCGCCATATTCCAAAACAGACACGCCGTGTAGACTTCTTACCCTCCGCCATTCAGTCCCTCAGCTGCGGCATCACCTTGGACTTGGGGACCAGTTATTACTATACTATTACAAGTACTGATTGGGCGAGATGATGACTGGGATCAGCATGTGACACTGTAACAGATTACGTATTGTGTTATGTGGAAAACGGCCGTTTTTGTTACACCCCTTAGCTAGATAATATGTACAGTATGTTGGTTTCGATACTCCACCGAAACTACTGGACCGACGTTTCTAAAAAATTGCACAAAACACGCAGACACCAACGAGTTGATTAAATGAATTTATGTTTTTATTCGCAAAGCCGACGTATTGCTGCAGATATCACGATTAATTAGCCGCGTAATGTAAAGTAATAGGAAAATCAATAAAAGACCCTCCCTCCTATTGGAAATGAATGATCGAAAAAATTCCGCAACTGCTAAATTTAAATGTTTTCCTCTTTCAGTAGATATAAAATTGTGTGAATATATTAAACAATGACTGCGCGAGCGCAAATTTTAAATTTGCCACTGCAATTGTAAGACAAATGTCATGTACAATGCAGAACAATTGAAACCAAATCGTTCATCAATAAATTTCTTTGAATCTTACAGTATATATATATTTGTCAAATTGTCGGTGGGTTTGTTTGGTTGTTTGTTCCAGGTGGGCGGCCGGACCGTTGGTGCCAGCGACCCGAAACTTTGCATGGGTGACCCCCTCAACCCTGCGTGTAACATAGGGGGGGGGGTGAGGTCGACCACCGACGTCGGGGTTGAGGTCAAGGAGGCTAAAAACGGTGTGAAATGGACGTTTCGGGTAGAAGGAAACCTGCCACAGAAAATTTCATAAAGCAAAAGTTGCAGGGCACCCCCGAAAATGGGGGACCAGATTAATGCAGGTTTAGGGTTAGGCATGTGCCCTATTCTATTGCCCAGCAACGCGGGTATCCTCTGCTAGTTGTTCATATAAATAAATGCTTATCTCTTTATGACATCTTTATATTACTACTACTACTACTACTACTGATTTTCAAATAAAACATTTATTCAGGATAATTATTTTTATTTGCTAAACTACTAAACTACGTTAAAATAGTGACGGGGTAAATAATTACCCCATACGCAAAATAATACATTTATACCAAAATATTGCTTAAAATTATAAATAAACGCTACGTATATTCACTGTCTGATTACGAATTGAATATAATTTAATTTTATGTATCTAAGCAATCCATTCTATTTTCTCTGATGGGACGTTCCAGTCAATAACATCAACTGAAAATTTTAAAATTCCGTTGTAGTTATGTATATTAATTATACTTCATGTATTTCTCGTCCTCGTCCAACAACTCAGCCCATTTGTCTGTTCTTTGTTATATCTATTTTTAAAAAGTCAACTGGATTGTATATAAATGTATTCATTACATAGCTTATGCCCAGTATAGTTGTGCGTATTTACAAAATATTCTACTGTCCATTATTTTTACGACACGTTTGTATTCAACGTCACACCGCATACATCTTCACCGCTATATACTGTATGTACATGTATGTAAATATGTACACAAAATGACTCTTTTTGAAATATAGGGGTACCCAGAAAAAAATGCCGTTTTTACACAAATTCTGTTGATATTTAAAACTCGATATTTTTGGATCTATAAGAGTTACAGACATAAGTTATATATTATTAGAAAGCATATAGTGTCGCTTCATTTAATGATAAAAAGGTATTTCTCTAGATTTTATCAATCCAGAGATATAGATTTTTAAATAACAACATAATTAGTGTAAAAACGGCTATTTTTTCTGGGTACCCCTATACATACCGGGTGAAACCCCACTATTAAGCAAGTATAGTAAGTATTCTTTAAAGCCTTTTCATCAATAGACAGGTGGGTTTCACCAGCTTTCTATAGGACAGTCAGTATACTGTATATAATACATCGAATGAAGTACTTCCAGAAATGCATTATTACATTTATTAGACGCACTAAATTTCAAATATTATATTCTTCACAATTAGCATAACCAACTTAATTTTCAAATATTACTTTTTCAAAAGACACACACTGGTCATGATAAGCTTCAAATATGAAATTCTCGAAATTTGTTGTTGTAATTCCCTATCGAGGGGATATAGGGATTATTCAGGGTTGAGATTGCATGCTTATAAACATTTCCAATTCTTTAGAGTCACTATAAACATTAGTAGCTTACAGTTTTTCATCTGAATCTCACGATATAAATATTTTGTCCGTATATATCCACTTCAACTCTGCTCACAACTCACCTTTCACATTGATATTCAAATAATATTTTCCATAGTGTAAAATTTTGTTCAGAGTGCATAGAAGGAATCTTATATATATATATGGTAATTTTATATACATTTATAGTTGAGATGATTTTGATCTGATTTAGACCTTTGCACTGCAATAATAATAATATGATAATGTGAATACTAATAATCAAGTGCAGCTAAATCCTTAAATTGCGACCCCACCAAATTGCCAACGTTGAACACAGCAGTGTCCAGCAAACAGCCAGGGAGTGATGAGATGTCCCGCCTCCTGCACCATCTCTTCCTAGGTACACCGTGCGATTGGACATCTGGTGCATCTGTTTCGGATTCAGTCGGAGCTGATCGGCCAAGGCCAGACTGGCCGAACGGATAAAACTCGAGTCCGACGTAATCACAAAATCGGACACACAAGAGTCGAGAAAGCCGTCCACTAACTGGGACTCGCGGCACCGCTTCTCGGCCATATCGATCATTCGGGAGCCAAACTGTCGACCGCCTTGCCCGGCTCCGCTGACCAGGCCGACTGTCCAAGGGAATCCGTACCGGCAGAGTTGACGATCGGCACTGACCAGATTTTCCGGCACCCGGGCTGTGACAGACAAATGTCCGTTGCCATGACGACGCAAGACGATCAAAGCCCCGGCCCCCAGATGGCGCAGACTGATCTCGGCGTACTGGCGCGATGGCTGGAGACGAACCACCTGACCCAAATAGTTGAGTCCGTTGTCGAAGGTCAGGGGGAGGGGCTGGTCCGAGGAGGCTGTGTAAGTGTAGTAGTCTTCCGGAAGGCAGCCCTTCACCCCTTTAATGATCACAACAACCTGCACGATAGGGGGAGAGACAGAAGAGAAACTGCCTCAGACAGTCAGTCGATAAAGGTCAAGTGCGCCATGATCAAATCCATTGGTTAATTACGGGCCATTCCAATTTGCTGTATTTTTATCAAGTTGCATTTCATATGCGATCGCTTTGTAGTTAATATTTTAAATGTCGTTATTTATATTTGGCATCTGCAAAATTGTCGTTTCTTAAATAGCGATAGAAAAATATACGACTTTTCAAATATTACGTTTTTGAATAGGACAATTGAAATATTATAGAAATTTTCCCTAGATCCGGTTAGCATCATACCAGCAATGGTAGAGACCTACAACAGTGCAAACGCCAAAATGTGACAGAAAATTGTTGTAGCCCTTAAACATAATGCTCGGTAAACTGGTGGTCGGTTTCGTCGAAAATGTTACTGCCAGATCACTTGCTTGAAAGAAAAGCCAAAAACTGTGGCCGTCTTTAACACAAACGACAAAAACGTGGCTTATCTCAATAATGTACGTAAACGACTGTGTTGTATTTTTATTTTTTTGCGTGGCGCCTGCATAACTTTGTTGAGGATCACACGTGATATTTCTACCGTTATAGGCGCTTATTTCTCCTGCGAATCGATTGAGAATGAAGTGTTATTGATCTATAAATAATTGTTAACCGACTGCGCTCAATGCAATAGAATTTTCCAGATTGTTTTGGTCTACAGTATGTAGGTATTGCTGCGAGCTTCCATTTTCCAGTCCAACTTATGTGGCAAAGTTTACGTCCAATTGTCGCTGAACCTGCGGATTTTGTTCAGTATCGCCTCGCAAACTGAAGAAAAAAGTGTCAATTGATGATGTAATTGTTAGTTTCTCTGTATTTCAGTGAGAGTTGAAGGGTGTCTGAGAAATTGACAATCTACGATATGCCCCTTACACAACCTTATTGGAAACGACAGAGGAAGGAGGAATAAAGTACCTTGACGACCTAGTAGGAGAAAGTGATGCCTCAAATATGAAGATTAAATGAGAAGAAGTCGAAGGTAATGGTGGTAAGCCAGAAAGAATAAAGGATAGATTTAATGTTTGAAGGACAGTCTGTTGAACAAGTAAATATTTTCAAGTTCCTTTGGTTCAACAAAACGGTGACGGATGATTGCACTCCTGACATCAAGTGCAGAATAGCGATGTCGAAACCGAAAGTGACACAGTTATACATAATCTGGAAAAATAAAAATATAAGTCAAAGTCTCAAAGTATAGGTGATGAAAACATTGGTGCCGTCCATTTTCCTCTATGGGGCTGAAAGTTGGACACTAAAGAAATCGGATCAATACAGGACTGATGCTTTTGAAATGTGGTGCAGGAGAGAAGCCCGAACGAATGATTCCATCCTGGAAGAGATACAGGTCAAGAGGCAGTTATAATGGGGAAGGTCACAAAGCTGAAACTACAATATAGAATATTTTGGATATGTAGCCCGAGGAAGTGCTGATGTGTTGCCGCTGGTAGTAATGGACGGACTATACTGTAGAATGTAAAAGATTCATGGGGCGCGCCAAGAGTGCAATGAAAGGATAACATCATTGAATAGAGCGGAAGACACACATACTAACAGTGGAAGTATATGGCACAAGATCGAAGAAAATTGACAGAAATGTCTTACTGGTGGTCATACTTCGTTGCCCAACCTTGAAGAGGACGGCATCAATGATGATGATTTCAATTAATGCCTAATGTAGTTAGTATACCACAGTTGGTTTTTTCGAAATAAAATCGTATCTTCATCGCGTCATCACAACGCCAGAACAACACCCCACCCCAATCTTTGGCAAAATCGGATGCCGACTGTTAAAAAACTAATTTCTCAGTTTACAAAAAATGACTGTATAAAAAAATTATTTTTGACATATGAACTTTAGCAACACTTGCCGAGAAATCTTCCTTTTTCGATGAAACCGGAGATTTTATAGTTATCTTGTAAGGAGGTGGAGAAATGTGATATTTGTGATTTTTCGCCGGGCAATTGTTTAAATAAACTAGGCTTATATTTCACGCAGACACGCGCGCGCTTGTCAGCAGTCAGTGTTGTGGATGTTTTTCCTCGATGCCGCGAGATCGTGGCCAACCTTCTTCTGCACCTATTTTGGGAATGCAGATTTCTTTTAACGAGGAACGCGCGCACTCTGCAGATGAGAAAGAGGTTGAAGTGTATAGAAGAGGGAAAAGATAAACAAGACGCCTTATCTCTCGACAATCCCATCGCTCTCTCTCTCTCTTTCTGTGTGCCCACGCGATGGAGGTGAATCTTAACTTCCGATCAGAAAGAAGAGTGCGCGCACCTTGCGCGACTGACCGTGCAGAATGCCTGCTTAAATGGGAGAACCGACAACAAACAGTTCGTTTGTATATAAAACAAACAGTTATTGATTTGTCTATAAGAAAACGTTATATTTATTGTTTCACAAGCATCGATTTTTTTTAGATCCCACCCGTGTTTAAATTTCAAAAGTTCAGGTTGATTTGCTATAAATCTAAAGAAAAGTACTTTTACAACTTTTTGGCACCCATCTTATTTTGTCGTTGCCCTCTACTATATTTTTTCTTTCAATCTAAACAGTACTATAGATGCTTATCAGATTGTCCTACTCCTTAGTAGTATGAGCGTATACTAGAGAAATATAGAGTCTTCTAGTATTTACGTTTAGGGCGATCTTCTGCCTCATGGTCCCTACTGCTACCTCAAGAAGGGGAGGGGGCGAATCGGTCCGCGCCTTATATTTCGCTCCCCTGTTTAGATAGAGCCTTGCAATTTTGTATGTAGGGTATGCTCGTTGACAGTGGCTGTCCTAAGTGTACAAACACAAGGTAGTTGCATCGGTTTGAT
>JAUYWV010107818.1:0-21486 GCA_032274565.1 Nematoplana nigrocapitula
AAAAAACCCGGGGGGGGGGGGCATAATTGCCGCTAAGGAAATAATCAATATTTTTCGATGCACAAAGGCTTTAGATTGAATTTTCTTGAAATATTTATAAGCTTCTTTTGTTTATATGGAACAGGCAGAAGGTTTCTCTGATATGAGAAATTAAAGGGTGGTGGGTTATCTTCAGAAAAATTTGGGCGAAAGATAGGGCGCTAATACTCATTAATAAAAGAGACACAGTCTGTATAGACAGAAAACTGCTTTAATATATTTGCCAAACAACTGAGGCACAGTTAAATACAGATAATTACAATTGTAACATATTTATCGTATATTACACAGCAGAATTATAGAATTACGGCACTATATTGGCCTCTCCTTAAAAAATAATTTTAAAATTAACGTAGCAAAATTTGTCAGCATTCACTGTTCCATACAACTTTAATATTGTGAAAATGTAAAATTGTAATCGAGTATTGTTTGTGTTCTACAGATTGCTTTTACTCAATACATCGAAACAATCACAAGAGTTCAGTTCCAGCATCCGCTGAACGTGCCATTTTAAAAAGGCAAAAGTCTGGGTACAATATATACCGTACTGCACACTGCCACATATTCGTGTATAATAAACATTTCAAATTAACTAAAAAATAAAGAGGTTAATTAGCTCGGTCAACACGAGCTCTAATAAAAAACAATGCATATAATACGAACCGTTATTTCTATACAGAACTGACTGTTTTGAGGAAACGAAGGATCGTTGGATTATGAAAATATAATAATCTTTATATTCACAATCAGTTCAATTTTTAAAATGTTATTTTTTTTAAAAAAAACAGCAGCTGAAATAATTAAAGTATGTATATAATTTATAGGTTTTGAGCACTTCTATAAAATCCATTTTAAAATTCCTTAATAAAATAACTTCGAGGCTTTTAACACAATCTATTACGTTAGCAAAGACATTAAAATTGTGTAAGAGATTTTGAAGCGTAAAAATTGAATTCTTATCTCCTAAAGGATGCCAAAGTATAAACAGAAAACAAACCAGTCCAAGCAGGTTTGCAATAAACTGATACAACAAACGATTCAACGCGTTTTAATCCAATGCTAATTAAAATTGTCTTTCTCATCATTTTATGTTGCCTGAATCTTTGTAGAAACGTCCTACTGTGTGTACCACTGACAACTGTATTCAAGTGCTCTACAATGATGCTCTTGTAACGCTTCAAAGTGATAATTAATTTTTCAAAGTTAACATGCACAAAGAAATGCCGCATGCACAATAGTGGAGGCCAATGAATGAGAAGGTGGTGTGTCTGGAATAGCTGAAACAGGATATTTCCATGTCTGGTTTGCCGATTTTTACAACTAACCTGTACAGTATATTGTATTTCGCGTAGCAAACGGTCGACGGAAAATACACAGTCACAACAAATACCAATTAAAATGTTCAACGCGTGTGCTAGCTTGGAATGTAACCAATGCAATATGCGTGCAATTTAATTGCTGTCTCCATTCCCATGAAAGCATTACAGATTTTTGTAATACAAACAATATTCAAGGGAAAATAAATGTTTGAGATGGGCCTGTTGCCATATTTTCATGTGATTGTAATTAATTTACCCAACTCTGCGATTTTGGTTTCAATTATACAAAGTCCTGGTCACCTTCAAATATCCAACATCGTCTTTTCTGAGACTTGTATTAAGTCATAAAAATTGCACGCTCCGACAAATGTTAAAAAACTGTGGCTATACTATAGCACCTTCCGACAGCAAATATTCATTAATTTCACAAAAGGATTTGAGTGAATATTGCAAAAAGTAAACAATAGTAAACTTTGGCAAACTAAATGGTTGCATATGTGTTATTTTTTGCGTTCTTCTTGTCATAACGACACAGAAAATGTCTTTCAACGTAATTCAGGATACGATGATGTTCAACATTGTACAAAATTTGGAACTTCTCTATAAGGATGCCTGTCGTTTGCGATATTTTTCGAGATAACAACATAGGTTTCAACCAAAATTTCATCCAACATGAAAGGTAGAGCAGATGCACCATGTTCAGCAGCGTGGTGGATAAGATGGCATGAACAGATATCTGGTCATTCCGCGTCTTTAGATGAGCATATACTCCATTAAATCTGCCAATCAGCACATTTGCGCTGTCCGTGCTAAAAGATGTACAAATCTTCAAAGAAATCCCACGTTGAAACAGTTCATTCTTGGCAAGAAGAATGGCGATATTGGCGGCACCAGTTGCCCTTTCTTTTGGAATTGGCAGAGGAAGACTGTATAGGTTATGACAATTGGAAACTGCTTGTCACGCGAGGCGTCTGAGACGTCACCTGCCAACCAGAAATAAAATGTTGTGAGTTTAGATTTGCAGTGTATACTGTATCAGTACAAGACCGACAGTTTACGGCCATACCAGCCCTGGGGTTCAGTATATAGTTTCAAAAAATTAAATTACTAAAATTATTAAAAAATCGTACTAAATACGATAAAATTCGTTGACATTTTGAATTTGTCCTTACATGTCGCCCAGTTCGCATTTCACACGTGACTGTGTATCCGGTACCCACTGGATCATTTATTTCCCACCTCCCCTTTACACTACAGTATCAACAGCCTGGCATCAGCAATTCACATGGGACATGTTGTGCTCAGCCATTCAAAGGGTGCGGGTACCGAAAATTTCAGCTCTCTCTGATCGATAGTTTAGGAGGAGATAGCAAACATAGCGCGTCAATTGATTTTGCAAGCTCTCCCTGCTTCACAGTCCGAGATATAATATAAATATTTGCAATTCTGGTCTAAAGAATTTGCAAAAATATGATTCCCAAGAAATTGTGACGACAATGTGAGACTGGTTGGCGGCTATTGTGAGTCTTCAGATACACATATATACATATAGCCGAAGAAATATGGTGACTATCGAAGCTCGCTGCCAGTATACATAGCTCAAGTGCAGGGTGGGGTGAACAGGAGAAGGCGGAGTGAGAAGAGAGAAATAATCGATTGTCGCCACCTCTCAAGTTGGGAAAACATATTTTATATCCCAAGGTGGTAGACAGCTCATAGCAGCATGTGAAATGGAGCGTGGCAGATACACAATCCCTCACAGAACGAACATGCGCGGGTGGTATGAATTTATCCTCCTACGTCACTCACTCACTGCAGGATGACGCCCCCCTGCAACAGCACAGGCGATGTATTTCGAATTGTTTGACGAGTGCATAGTGCTCTCGCATTTTCCAGGATTTATACAAATTTTACTGACCACCACATCAGAAGAATTAAACTAAAAACTTAGTCAATAAAGTGGCAACGTATTGGGCATAATGGTTTTGGAGCATAGTAGTAAGGGATCCGCAGCTTTCAGATCACCCATAAATAAACATGACATCATTTTTTAAAAGACTATAGTACGTCATGGATTTTCCCCATTCTATTTATAGCAGCCAATCAGACTGTAGTACATCATGGGGAGTTCCCGAAAATCCATGACGTACTATAGTCTATTTTAAGAAAAAAGGAGACATCATGTCTATTTATGGGTGACCTGAAGGCTGCGGATCCCCTACTACTCATGATAAAACGAAAAATCACAGATGTATTTGCAGTAGTTACATTATTTAATATATAGCATCCATACAGACTTAGACTTTGCATGACTTAAAACTGCCTTTTGTCCCAAATTGCTTACAGCGCCCTTGATTCCGACTGACTTTGGAGATTCTGCAGTTATGTATTGACTATGTGTGTTTCATGTAAGTCATAAGGAAACTACACCAAAGGATTGTTAGAAGAGTAAACACGGAGACGTAAATGCTGCAAGCATAAGTGCACTCCCAAATGCCAGCACCGAATGCCAGTGGCGCCTAACAACAATTTTCAGAAAATTACAATACAAGTCTATACAAAGAATGATTAACAAACTCATACTTAAAGGATATGTATAGAAGCAAAAATAATAAAAAAGTACACATTTGTTTCCTGACCTCAACCAAAATCTATTGACTTTAATTTACCGACTTTCAAGGTAAAAATTCTTTCCTTACTTTTATTATCCACGCGAGCTCTATGAAGTGAAAAGAAGGGAGGTAATATGTGCAGGTCTACAATAGGGTCTATAAAATAAACAGTTGCTCCAACCTGAGAGTTTTACGAATACACAACCGACAATTGTTTGTCGAGGTATTGTTCCAAACTATACTATCTGCTTTATAGCACATTGTCAGTAACACATGAACTGTATATACAGTATTTCCACAGCGCGACGAAGATGGATGGATGGAACTTCACACAATGCCAGCAGGGGTATAGAGACAAAGGTGAAAGTTCCACCAAACGATCGATTTAACCAGCCTAGATGTATATGTACGTAATGCCACACTTTCCAAACAATACAACATCTTCTCAAGCAGCTCTACAGCCTACACTGGTACTACTTGAAAAACAAAGAGAGATATTTTGCCGTTCCGAGGAGTGATGAACATTTTTCATTGCCGTCCGATGCAGAATATACTCATCAGATCAATATTTGTAAACAACCGCCATTCGTAAATTTTTAACAAATACAAAAAATACTTTTTCAGTTTACTCCAAATAAAACTTTTACCAACACTTTGAATAAAAAATAAATCAAAAGAAACGCAAGGAAGTTGACATCTATTTTCGCAGAATTTTCTTATCTTACTAAATTATATATATAGATATAGTGACAAGTTTAAATTAAACAATTCAAGTATCCATTATAAATGGGAACTGAAAAGAAGACTAAGACAATTAGCAGATCTAGGGAATAGTTTTAATATAATTATAATCTCTAATTAGGAGAACGAGCATTGTATTTCTGATCATATACATATATACAGTATATATATGAAATTGGGAGTTTGCACGAACGAGTATGTGTTAGGTAGATGACAGAGAAAAAGCGCTACACACTCAATATTTGCCATTTGAATGCAATTGATTTGACTTTATTAAATTATTAAAAATGATTAGGATTTATGGACAAAGCATATTAATAAAGACAAACGGTCCAGTAATATTTAATTTGATGGCAATACGAAGGATACACTGCATTTGTGTTGCTATTTCCACAAAAGTAAATAAATATTGTCCGTAATACATACATTGAGTGCATTTTTGTAAGTTTGGCTCAAAATACCCTAAAAGTCGATAGGCCCCTGGGAATTGAGCGCCAATAGGTTCGCGCTCCATTTACTAATTCATAAATGTTATCCACTGAAACCACGCTGATAGCTTCGTTAGATCTCCCGATGCCTTTCACCTAAATTAATTTTCACGGCTTACAAGAGAGATCTGAATTATGGCGAATTATATCGATGAAAGAGAAGAGAGTGAATAAGAACGTGAGGATATGGAACGTACTTCTACTACATTCAATGTATCACGCGCAGGGACAAATAAATTGCTACGTGCAAAAAAATCTATTGGTGCAGCTGGAAAAGCTGCGGAAAACAAGATCTATAAAACCAAAATCCAGAGAGTTTGGCAAGAATACAATTTTCCATTGGATCACTAACCTCCGTCTACGAGTCAGTCATACACATCGGAATTATTGTATCATCATTCGGTTTAAGTAAAGTCGACAATTTAACCTTCGATCAATCCTGTCCATACCAGCGACACAAGCAGTAACTGTGGTCCTCATGCAGCCTCCTTCTCGTGGCGGGGTGACCTGCTCCGACAGGCAAATGACCTCTCTCTCTTTCGTGCTTCTTTTTCTCTCTAATTTCCATCCTCTCTACCTCCACTCCTTTTCTCCCCTCTCTATTTATCTCATTTTCTCTATCTCGCTTGTCTTTCATACAATATTATCCTCTGAAACAGAAGACCTTTCTGTAAACCTCATAGAAATCGGATTGCGCGGCACAGCTATTAAAATAGCTGTGCCGCGGAATCCGATTTCTATGGTAAACCTACAGTAAGGTGATCAGTAAAATCCGCAATAAAAAATCATACAAGAACATGAAAAGTGCGTTAAGACCGGAACACCGCAAAAGAAAGCAGGCTTCTATTTGAAGATAAATAATCGAACAAAATTGATTCGAGAGATATGTATTTTCGGCGTGAATATAAAGTTCGAAGACTTGACGCTAGTGAAGAGAGAACCAGCGTCAGTTTAGAAAATTGATTTGCCATGTTCTGTCCCATTTTGCACCGGGGAAGCGACCGCCTATTTCTCCTTATTCCGAACAAACTGATGGGGCCAGAGCTGGAAATATCCAGTTTCTCTACTTGCAAATAGTGGTAGTGAGGTTTAAGTAGGAAGGAGAAATTGGTATAGGAGTCGCACTATGAGAATTTCTGAACATCGGTTTCCTCTTTGCTCTGCTGATTTCATACAAGAATGCCGTCTTTTGCACTTTGATTTTATCTCATTTAACTGGCGGTCTTACTTGATCTTTTCTACACCTTTACCCTATGTATGGAAAGGAATTGTCAATTGAATAGATGCATCTTACAACTTCCGTATTTAAAAACATGATTCTATTGGATTTCAATTGCGGCATAATATTCGCAATGGTTACAAACTGCAGTAAATTGTTTTTATACCGCGTCAACGCCCAGAAGGAGGAAAACGAGAGAAAAGAGCCAAACGAGTGAGGGAGAGAAGAGAAAGAGGCAAAAGAGAAGAGAAACGAGAGAGAGAAAAGAGGACGTGAGAGAAATAGAGAGAAAAGGAAAGAGAGTGAGAAGGGAGAGAAAATAAAAATGAGAGAGGAAGCGGGAGAAGAGAAAAAGGGAAAACGTAGGAGGTACCAGGGCACGCAGCACTTTGCCTGCCGAAGTAGGGGACCCCCACCACGAGAAGACGGCTGTATGGGGACTGCCAGGGCCTGAGATCGTAAAAATAAATTCAAGCTGAATACATCACGATACACAATATATATTCATAGACACCATCGAATTGTGTGGATTGTTTCCAAAAACATTTCAAGAGATAATAACGATATTCATCCATCATTTTTAGCCTACTCATTTGTCTGCCTCGTTTCTACTCCTCTCTCAGCATTCCTAATTCATGTATGGACAGCGTTCCTTTCTGTCATTTGTTTCCAGTCACCTTCGTGGTACATGGACTGCTCTACACGCGTACGAGTGGCTTGTAGTTAACTATCGGATAAACAATGTTAAATCCATTGATTTATTTCTCAAATCTATAGACGTATATTTTAAATACATTGCCAATTATAATTATTCCATTTAAGTGATCTATATTTAACTTCTTGTACATTTCTCTATTTCACTAATCGTATTGACCTCGATAAGAAAGGGTTGTGACCTATGGACGCATTGGACAGTCATGGCATATTTCCCGTAGAGTGCGGTTTTTTAATTGTGATTAGCCTCGTAATCGTGAAAGTTATCGACAATGTCACGGATACAGACATCAATTGAGGTCAGGCGACATGACGTATACAATAAACACGATAAATGACCAACGGCGCTCATAAATGCAGCGACCGCTTCACATATACTGTATGGGGTCGACGTTATCAAAACAGGAAATAAGAAAGGTCACAAGATATACATACATTCACGCAGAATTAGGCTGTGGGTGCCTCGGATAACTTGTATAGAATAAACGGAAGTATAGCCATTGCATTGCAGTATATTTTGGCTATACGAAGCCACATCCATATTATATATCTGTCCACAGATTGGAGAAAACATTATTCCATTGAGACCAAAAGAAGATCATACACAATATAGTAAGCCTCAAACCATCAGCTATAGGTTACACAGTTTAAATTTCAAAATTGACAAATGATTAATTAGTAATGATTTACAGTAATTAATTAACGAAGGGTATAAAACTATTAATGCTCCTCCTATATTTTCCCTTAGTAGCGTGTTGACAATATCCGTGAACAGCTGCATTATTAAAATGGCCTGCCTACACACGGTCAATTTAACTGGCAATTTTATTGACTGAATTATATCAAATTAAAAATCCCCGACTGCTTTATAAGTTTAGAAGCAAGACAATAACATTTATATTACCGGAGAAAATCTGGAATAATTTTTTTTTTATTAAAAATTATCCTATTGCTATATTAAAAAATGTTTGATTTATTCGCCTATAGCCATTTGAGGAATTTCTAAAATGATGAACTGTCGTTAATCATAAATTTCAATAAAAGTAGTGGTGGAATCTTTTCGGGAAAAATGTTGCGTGCGGAAATAGAGATTATTCCAGCTAAAAGTGTGAAAGCCACTGAAAGTATTGCAACGGCAACAAAAAATAAACGTAACAGTAATTGATGGAGTACATTTAGACGCCTTAGTCGATTTAGTTTGGATCAATGACAGGGTGAACATAGAAGATGGGAAATATACTGTAGAGATCTTGAGACCGAGATTGTGATGAAGCTCAATATAGGGGAGGGGTTCTCCAAGCTGCTATAAATAGAATAAGGGAAATCCATGATGTCCTATAGTCTATTTTTAGAAAAATGACGTCATGTCTATTTTTGGGTGATCTAGAGGCTGCGGATCCTCTACTACTGACATTACTTTGCATACGAAGTTCCATCAACCAATATTTAACCTTAGCGTCGGTTAATAGATAAATAAATCTTTGTAATGATGCCGACTTTAAGTCTTCGAACAAAATACTTAAAACGATGGTTGGAAACATTTTATCTGATAGTGGAAAAAGTAACCAATTAAACCATTTCAATAATGTTTTTTTTGTAATTTTTACCATAGATTTCAATTCCACATTTTATTTTTGATTATAATAAAGATTTATATAACGCTAATATTTTTACGATAAAGTACAGGTGAAGAATCGGTATTAGGGAAACGATTGATCAAGCCAAAAATTGTTTTTAATATTGCGGTCACAAGTTCATCGAAAAATAAAACAATATCAGCAATAACCACATTAAAACTATTAGGAAAGCGATTTTTTAGTAAACAATTAGAGATACACTAATAGATGGGTTCCGCAGTCTACACGCATCTCATGGGTCGTATGGCATGCTCTGTGAACGAACACCAGTTCGGGGTGATCCACTCGGCACGTGATGGTTTGGAGGTGGCGATCCATGAGGCGGTGGAGATAAGAGTGCGAAGCCCATCATTCAATGTAACTCTAATAACGGTGCTTCTTTTTTCTAATTTAAGTGTTTTCCTAATAGTTTTAATGTTTTTGTTCCAGTTATTGCTTTCTCCTCTGATGACTGATAATGACTGTAGAAAGATTGGTTCTCCTTTTTATTTTCCGTATTAATAATTTTCGTTTGTATAGGAAACTTGTGAGGCCATAATAGATTGTAAGGTATGTTTGAGGAGTTCTCCAATGATATGATTGACGTGGTATTCCCATTTTAGATCATTTGTTACAATGAGCCTTAGGCATTTAGTTACATATTTTGTTTTTTGACCACTTTTCCATTTTTCAGTTTTTATTTTTTATTAATGTGTCCTGTTTCTCACCAAAACTAAATGATTCAAAAAGGAATTGAGCATCTTTTCAGATTATTTTTCGGTGCAATTTCATACCTCTCTTCCTACTTCATAAGAAGCTCTTCTCTCTTATTCTGTTGCTGTATTCGTCGCATTTCACTTTCTAGAGACAAGGAAACTAACTCTCTGTATATTTCTCAATATCGCATACAGACGATCAATAAAATTGTCAATAGTCAGTGTTGTCAATTAAATTGACCGTGCATAGGCCACTAACAGACCATCCCATAGTGAATATTTTCGAGACACTAAAAAAACTCGGTGTCAGACCTGCTCTTGGAAAGGCTATAGTATATAGTTCATAGATATCAGGAAACAACCAAAGTGGACCAAAAGCGCTAGTGCTGGTGGATGTGTTAGTTAGACAAGATCACATTTAGCTCCTTATCTGTGTGTTGTCGCTGCGAAAAGGTCACGTTAAGTGTTACACAAATCGCTCGTTAAAATGCTTTGGAACTACTGACGTGAGAAAGCTGTTGAAAAGGTAAAAGGATGCAAATAAATGTTGAAGCTAAGAGGCGGAAGCCTTTCGTTTAAACAAGTTGCCGTAAAAGCTAATAATACAAACCGTTCAGATTTGTACAAAACCTCAAGCGAAACATTTAATACCTTCAATTAAAAAATAGTTACTAAATTGAAATTTACATAATTCCGGACTCATTACGGCTCTGTGACAGAATTCCGAAAATAATGTTTCTATGTATATGTCCTATTTTGTTTTCAATTTACTCGTAAAACTGTTAAGGAAATTACAAAATTTCCCATCTGCTTACTATATAAATAAGTGATAAATTTTTATTTGACATAGGTAATACAACGATTTAATTTTTTCTTTCCATTTCCAAAAGCACAGATTAGTTCTACTTTTAAAGATACGTCAGCGCTAATATGTTTTGGATTAGGCAAGCTTATAATATATTTTAATGGAAATATGTCTGCCTATTTTTAAAAAAATATATCATCATTCATAAAGATAGGTTCTGGCTTTAATGAACAGAAAGTAGCGTTAGGAGTAAAAAAACATTTTAATACAGGCTCTTACACATTCCAAAATTAAAGTTTCTTCTTTTTGTTAGAAATTTCCACAGTGATCGATGAAAAGTACATAAATATAAGATCTAAATTTATCTACTTAGTCAGTTGGGGAGCAAGCAGTGAATAGGAATACCTTTTATCGTTTCAATTTCCGTTTTTGTCTAGACAACTTCTGTCAACCGTCAGTGGGCGAGAAAATGAATTATGAAATTTCGGGTATTATCATTTTTACCTATCACTGACATTCCTCTTTCTTTCTTCATTTTTTAAAATATTCAAATTGAAATATTTGATCTACTTTTCACGATTAAAATGCGGCAAATTTCAATTTGAAATTGTTTGGAAGAAAGTGAAATAGCAAATATATATATGTTGAGACGATGATCATCTGGTTCCGAAATTACACTATATTCGAAAGCAAAGCGAGAGACTTCCAAAGGGACAGACTTCATAGGTGGAGAATGGTGATTGTTTTGATTATACACAATATGGAACCTAGTAAAGCAAGACAATTATTACCATGAAAATGCAAATATGTGTAGTCAACAGAGTAGATGCAACAGTTCGCCAATTATGGACATAAATTCTTAACGACAGGAAAGGGAATCTTTCGAATCTGAGTTGTTCCAGATGTTTCTCCAATTAAATCAGAAAAATCTGTCGTTCTAAAATGGATACAAAATCCAAACGCGATAGAAAGAGTATAGTAAAAAGGAAGAAACGAGGTCTCATCAACCTAATACAATAAGAAGGTGCCCAGAAAAAGATTTAGTTTATGTCCGATTCAAAAACCCTCTTTGTATGCAGCATATGAATCATCCAGCTTGGCTGGCTGGCTTATAGCAGATTATATGCGGGAGCCAGGAACAGTAAGATACAACACAAGCCCCATGGATCTTTTCGGAAACGCAGGATAAGACAATCGACGAAGTACAGAAACGGTCTCAAAAGAAGATCAGAAAAACAGCTGCTGCTTATATGGGAATACTACCTGTCCTAAAATTGCACTAAGCCCTGAATGAGAGAAATATTTAAATTTGACCGCAAAACATGGAGCAAAAATGTCTAAACGTTGCTGTTGTGGTTGCGGTCAAAAAATGTCTTCGGCTATACTTTCAAATATCGGCAAGGGAGCTGATCCCCAAGTTGCCTCTTAATCTTATCACTAATGCTGGAATTTTGGCCGAAAAATACTAATGCTATTGTAACGGTTAGTTTCAGCGTCCTAGCTGCTTTGTTCTGTGTACGTAAAGTGCCTTGGTGTGTGGTTGGCCTTTGACTCTTGGCTTATGTTCGCTTTCATGCTGTGATGATGCTGACAATGGATAACACGCGCTGCTTTAATACGTAAAAAGCGTTTTCGCATGACGTGCTGTTTTGATATGGGTGTCTACGTGTATTTGTTTTTTTTTAGTATTTCGTAATCCTACAACTATTATATTGTCCGCAAGCATACTGAGGCTGGGATGTCATCCGCATTCTGTGGACGGTTGTCATACTGATGATGCTAATGCATCCCCTGCCTCCGCATCCATTACATCTGAGCCTTGTTGACCATCTCTGTGGTATCTCTCACAGTTTGATTGAGTGCGTCTAATTTTAATTAGGTTGTCCTCATGGTTGACGTCTACTAGTAGAGTAGGGATGGTTACTGCTATACTGTACATGCACACACCCTGATGCATCTGTGTTATCTATGGGTCTTCGTGCATGTGGTAGGGTAAGGCGCACGCAACTCCGTTTATCGAGCGATTCTGTTCGTGCATGCAATGCATTTCCGGCATCCGGTATTATTCTGATCCGTTCATTGCAAATCCAGAATCTGTTGTTTGGCTGTCGGGTCATTACATCTTTGGACGCATATCGTGTGCTGTCTCATATAGCCGTGTAACATTCGGAACACAGTCTTCTTATCTCGTTGTTGTTTCATTTGTGTTTTGAATAAGGTTAACGGTTACAGTGCTGCAATCATGAGACCGTTACATTCCGCACATTTCTCGCAGTTTCCGAAGAAGGTGGGCAAGATGACTAGTCGTGAATGTTGAAGTTGCAACCTTGAACACGAGACGGTTGGGCGTTTTGTTAAACAATCCTAACTCTACACTGCAAGTTATAAAAAATATCCTCTTAGAAATATTTTTTTCCTATACATAAAAAATTGTTTTGCGATTTCACAGTTTGACTAAAAATAAATTGTTTTTTCTACGTGCATATTTTCCCAAGATATCAATCGTGTCACAACGACTGCAAGTAAAGTGTGCTCAATTCGAAATTAAACTATACTTTATGAAGTGTAAACTAGGACCGGTAAGTCAAATGATGCGTCCTCGTTCCCTTCTTTCCTTCCTCCCGACAGAAAAACCCTATTATAGAGATGCAAGGATGCTTCAATGCCTGCCAGCTTGCTAAAGCATCTTTCAGCACTCCTGCATGCTATACTATTATGAGTAGTATAAAACATAACGTGAGATAAATAGAAACTTTATCAGAATTGACAACTTTAGAGCTTAATTACTATATAAACGAGGATGTCGCATCTAAGTTAAGTATATACTAATTATCTAAAATAGAAATATTTCCGCATCAATACTCGTACTCCAGATTTTTAGTATCGTTCAGAAGAAAGAAGGTCACAAATTGCTGCTATCCAACTAAAAATAGATAATTTACTCACGGCGCGTCTCGAACCCGTAATCTTCTGCTTACAGGAGGTAGTCGCCTAGCAACCATTAGGCAGCGTTATTCGGAAAACAACTAAAACGAATCGTAAACGACCACAATGCGCGAAAGACAGGCAGACCCTTTTATAAAGACGAATCTAAGAACTACATGAAAAGATGCAAAGAAATCGCGACATACCCAATCGAAAAAACTTGCTTCGCTGGCAGCCGCATGTGACGCAAACACGAAACGAGAGATATGGTGGTATAAAGTATTGGCAATAAGCCCGAATATTGATTTATATTTTTGGGCAAACAGCATAAGTGAACTTCAAAAGAGTAGAGAAGGTTTTTTGCAATTATAGACAGAAGAGGAACGGAAAGACTGCATCGCTCAATGCCAGCGATGATGGAATCACAAAAATGGTTTATTAATGTATCTTTCTTTATTTGCAAGTTCCAATTTATTTTCCGAAATGGGCAAAATAGGAAGAATACACTTCCTCCAAATGGAACTTTTATTATAATTTCTACCCTATAGCGAGAATAGGCACTAATCGAAAATACCGCGAGAGAACCAGTCGCTGTGAAATGCCGTTTCAAAGTATAGTACTCTAGAGGAAACTCAGTTGTTTAATTAAACAGAATAATAACGGCTCAAACCCGTATAACGTATCACTTGGGAAAGACAAATCGCCTTTTACGGATAATAAAAGGCATAATTAAACTGCTCTGGGTTTCCATCGTCTGACTTTTTCCAGGTCACGACCGCCCTTATTCGCTTTCCTATAAGACACACACGGCCGAGTCGGATTTCGTTTCACTCACTGCTTTAGGTCAGGGAAGACGTTCAACTTTGCCAACTAATAAGAGCATAGCACTGCCAATAAAAAGTACAAAATAAAACGCCGTATTTCACTCGTAGGAGAAAATGTGAAGACCGAAGCAACTCTGAAGCACTAGTGAACGCCATGTCTAACAAGTTCGAAGATGGAATGGAAAAACACTTGATATATCTTACTACGAAATTCTCCAGCACAATGAAATCAGCTTGATAAGTAAAAGCTAGATATAAAATTAAGTGTTGATTTCATAGATTTTGCACTGAAAACGCCAGACGCCGATTAGAGTCAGCAAAGATACGGATCACTTTGACTATGTCATGTCAATGTCCCCATTTTGCTGAATGAAAAGAAGAGTCAAAGCTGACAATCCCTGCCCGGAAACAAACACACAAAATTTGAGTACAATTTTGTAGCAATTCGTATATACCATACGCTGACCGAAACCACATTAAGTATATCCTGTATGCCTCTCCAGAACACCCACGACCCCCTCCCCTCCACGTGACCTCCCCCCCCCTCCATTGTATTTTCCAGCTTATTGGAATTCGTACGAAAGCGTGCATGGTATTGGTATCAATCGATCAGGCTCGAAATGGGCCGCATATATTGGTGATACAAATTGTGGTATATCAAATCACAGGGACGATAATATAAGCCACAGTGTAAATGATGATGATGATGATGACCCTCACCCCGATTTCGCTTTGGACAGAACCCCTCGAAGCGGCAGACCTCGTCGCCAGATGAGGAAGGGCGCTCAGGGGCGACGGAGAATTGGGGGCCCCCGGCGCAATCCACTAAGACGCGTCGGGTCGAGGTCAACCACAACATGACGATGGTAAATCTCTACATTTATCACTCTGCTGGTGGAGGGCTTCGTCTGAGAAGTGACATGATTGCGCTATCGAGAACAGCAGTCAATAGGAGGAAGTTTCAAAAGAACAGAGACCTTGACTACCAATCAGCCACAGCAGGTCAGGAAAGAAAGGAATCACAGAGAGCCTTTAACGAAAAACTAGACACTATCACGTGGATATCAAAAACGTTCGTTAGTCGAATAAAAATATAAAATTCCCCAATAGCACAATGCGGAAAAAGACACCCAGAAATCGCTAAAAGCGTGATATGATTAAGATGTGTATTACGTGGTGTTGAAAATTCCATCACAGACATCTTTCTCTATTTAGTTTTTTTAGGAAGGGCGGATTGATATAACATCCAGGTTTATAAATGGAAATATAGAACGTGAAAGTAGGTGAAACAACATCTTGATTCTTTCCGATGCATAACAGTCCATTATCATCATTAGTACGACAGACATATTGTGCTGCTTCTCATACGGTTTAAGACATCATCAGTCAGTCAGTTGAGTCAGATTGCTATGATAGTGCGCCCTGTTCTCTATACATATACATATACGATGCTATAGCGGCTGACAAACTTGAACCCATTCCAAACATATAAAACAATCGAAATTTTAGATGTAAGTGCCTTTTCCCTGGCTGTGGATCCCAAATTTTCCGGCCCAACTCTAGTTCACGACAAGTTTTGTCCTGAATAGGATTCATCATATGTACACAAGAGAAGGCGAACCCAGCTTGACTTACTACTGGCAAGTCAAGCCAGGAGCTCCGGAAAATGATTGTAACACAGAGAGATTAATGGCATCACGCCATCACATGCAATGACTAGTCACTTGCATAAAAATTTAGCCACATTGCATGTGATGGCGTGATGCCATTAATCTCGCTGTTTTGAAATCCATTTTTTAGATCCTTGCTTGACTTGCCAGTAGTAAGTCAAGCTGGATTCACCTTCTCTTGCGTACACCTGATGAGTCCCAATCAGGACGAAATTAGTAGTGTACTAGAGTTGGAACGGAAAATTTTGGATCCACAGCCAGCCACCTTGCCTAGGGAAAGGACATTTGCATCTAATCGAAATTTTAAAAAGCAAAAACAATTATTATACTAATTAAAACCACAGAATGACAGAAATTTTACACTAATTAAACGTGTTGAGAAAAATGCAAATAGCGTTGTTTCACTTTTTCCTAACAAAGTTTTAATAATATCACATTTCAGTTGTACCAATTAGCAATAATTGATTTACTTTTTTTAAATCTGTCTTTTTATTCTAACTCTGCTTTTTAATCTTCAAACTTCGTTCTTTTCTTTCCCTTCTCTGTGTGTCCTTTTTACATAGAATTTATCCACCATAATTGAAAGTAAACGTCACACCAATGATTTGATAAAAATGCAATTTTGTCTTATGGTGGATCCTCCCCCAAATGAACGTCCTGGATCAATCCATGTAATGTTTCCTTGGATTAGATAAACGGACAGCGTGACTCGCAGCATCATTGGTTTCCCTGTCTGCAATCACATTTCATTGAAGTCCGCAATTACTGGGATTCATTGGAGGACGGACAAAGTGCTCTCTACCCACATCTAACCGCACCCAAATCCGGGTTGCAGATAGACGTCCCGCTGATTTGTTTACAGGGCGCTTTCATTAGGATGAGCGGATCTGTCAACTACAAACATCTAACATTTCACAATAATACTTAAAGTAGTAGAAAAGTTTACCAAGATGTTTCTAGTAGACAGATGAATCAAATTACATTACTAGTAATTAGCAGGGCCCACGATTTTCCGCGGCCCGCGGAATTCTTGATTATTTTATCTTGCCGCGGATTCTTCAATTTTTGTAAGATCAATATTTTCGAAGGCACCAGGACGTCGTGCTCGCTATTTACAACACCTAAAAGAAAACGATGTAACAAATGCTTGCTTATTGGGTGGCTTTGCGGGACAGATTCCCTCGCCTATCAGATATGGCCAAGGCTTACTTACATTGCTCTTCCGGTGTCGTCGGTTGATGTGGAGCGGTCTTTTTCAAAATACGGATATGTGCTTTCGCCACTACGCTGTGCATTATCGCAAGATAACTTGAAATCGTACTGTGCAGTGTTTTACAATACTGACGTGTAGCACGTTTTGTAGTCAGTTTATAACGGTTTCGCACATTTTTAGTTTTTGGTTAGTGGCTTTGTAGATGAAATAAAGTATATATTTTTCGTAAATATGTTTCTAGATAGTGTTATTGTCTCCAATACAGGACTGTACATGTAATAATAATCCGCGCCGCGGAACGCCGCGGAATTGGTAATGTCTTGCAGCGGAATTTTCGTTTTTTTGACGATGTGAACTCCTGGTCGAAGGAACGCGCCAGAGTAGAAGAGTGAGAGAAAAGAAAGAGAGAGAAGAGAGAAGCTAGAGATAAGAAAAAGGATAAAGAGAGAAACTGTAGGTCAACGGTAACGCAGCACTCTGCCTCTTGGAGCAGGACACCCCCGCCACGAGAACGCGACTGCGTGGAGGCATGAGAACGTTTCTACTCCGGTGTCGTTCGTGCATCTACTATACAAACAGGCAGGAAACGGCTAAACTTGAAGCACAATTGCTGCCTAGGGCAGGGAGAGATGACGGCGACAGTTGAGAATTATTCTTAGCGCATCGCTGCTCCTATAAAAAGCTTCCAGGCCGGCACGCGCGCCTTGTCGTATTCGGGTCATAATCAAGTGTGGATGGTTGTGATTTTGTCGGTGTTTATAGCCTCAGGTTATCCCCAGTGTTCCTTCCTTCCCTGATAGCTAATTAACTTATACAAAAGTTGCTCACTTCAAATGACTATCTTTCGGCGCAAAAAAAGAATACACCCTCTCCTAGGATCAGATCCAGCAGCCAGAGTCGCCACGAAGAGTGAAATTCTTAAAGCCGACACTGGCTAACCTGGATCTATATAATATGGACTTTATCGCGAACTATATTCATTGATTTAAAAGTACGGTATGGAGAAGCGGCATCCCTTATTGGTAGTGAATACCGGTATACACTGTACTGAATATGGAACTATTTTCTATGCCATGTAATTTTATATGAAGAACATTATATTCTCATAGATAAGGCCGATGATGCAACTTAAACAATTTAATCCGACAGAGAAAAAAAACTAAGTTTGCGTTTGTCATAATATTTGCATGCAAAAGGTCTCTCTCGATTAAACGAATACAAGGATTGTGGAATAGAATTCACATTGAGTAGCAACAAATAGGTTTGAATCATAGAAATCTGATTCCGCGGCACAGCTATTTTAATAAAATTAAAATAGCTGTGCCGCGGAATCCGATTTCTATGGTTTGAATACATCAACTAGAGTAGACACGCGCACCAAAGAGTGTAATTTCGGTTTGTGGGTGTTTGGTATAGGCAAAAGACGCAGAAGGGCTAATATTTGTTTTCAGTTAATTTTTTGCAAAATGGCAACTAACGGCTATAAACTGTACAGACAGACAAAATTTAAATGAAACGAGAATGTGTTCTATCTTTGTATTGGAAAATTAATCACTAACCTGCATGCTTACCAAAGAGGTTTGATGCCTACCAAATTCTATTTTTAAAACAGAAAATCGTCGCATCTGATTGGCCGAAAGGGTAATCAATCAAATTAACGGAAATCCTTTACCTTTCAATAGACGTGTCTACTCTACTTAGTATACTTATTCCAACCTCTTTCAGTAGCAATTTGTTCACCTATAATTTGCAATTCAATCACATCGTGTTATTGGACGTTGGGTCTTAGTCATAAACATCATGGACTATACGAGAGACAACTGAAAATTTTACAGGATGTCCCAAAAGTAAATTGTACATTTTTCCTCCGATTCTATTTCGTGGCAAATCCCCACTTATTTTTGTGCTAACATCTCGCTACAGTCGCTGAAGATCTTTGATATAATTGCTATTAATTGTTATTGTTATTAAGTGTAATAATTGTTATTCATTCTTTATTTCACAAGATAAATGCCTGAAAAATATACGAAGTTTAAGAACCTGTTTTGCCAAAGAACTGTTTTATTTCTAAGGAACAAAGATTTTGTAGTGGGAAGGGTACGGACAACATTTGTGTCTTTTATCCAACTCCATATTTTAAAAAATACCGCCTCAACTAAGCGCATCAAAAAATCGTGATCGTGTGGCCAAAACTAACGATCCAACTGAGTTGTGTGAACTTACTGTTACCGGTGTTGCAAGAGGTCAGAACGTTCCAAGCTGGATCTGCGCGATCTCACTGGTGTCGACCAGCACGAGATTTATTGGATCAGATGTTCCACGGTCGCTTGTTGCATGGGGCCATGCGAACCGATTTCGTGGCTACCACGCAAGTCAGACGGTGGCAACCCACTTAACTGAAATCCACTTAGCGGAAAACCAACTTACCGGAAAATCTACTTACCGGAAACCCATTTAGCGAAAATGCTGTAATCATACTGTAGTACACAGATATAAATAAGCTGCTTTCTCTCTCTAGAAACAACGAAAATATTCTGTTCACATATTTTTATGAACATACATAAGGTGGATTTTCGTATAACAATTTTTTTACTGTAAGTGTCAAATTTCAATAAGGAATTTGGTAGAGATATTATTTGTAGGGGTATCATTATAATTTTTCAAATAATTGGCTTTCCGGTAAGCGGGTTTTCCGCTAAGTGGGTTTCCAGTAAGTGGGGTGTAATCCGTCAGACCTCACAGCGCGGTGTGATTTTTTGGATGCGGGGCCACGAAAAACAGCTGGTGTACCGGCAGACGTCTCAAAACATCGATGATCTTATAGGGTGAAAATGCGCTTACTGCGTTCCGTGACATAGTAGAAACAATGAAATATCCAGTTGATTTGATTGGTTAATATGACAAATGACTTTTCAATAATCTCAACAGCATTGACTGAAATCTCCTCAAATTTGGATGAAAACAAAATGTGTATGTTACTTTTAGGACATGATCTGTATTTTAAGCACAATGAAAACAATTCCGTATATGTATACTTAAAGGTAGTTCAATTAACTTTGTAGCAACAATTACATTTTTTTTTAAATAAACTTACTAAAATTTACTCTATGAAAGAAAAAAGTTGAAGCGGAACAGGAATCCCACGGCAGCCTACCAATTGAAAGATCTAGACGCTCTCTGGGACCATGGCACAATGAAAATACATTCCAACGTGCATAATTACGTTTAATTTCTGGAGGATGCAAAGCATAGGACGCTAATTTGCCTCCGTCCCGCAGGCCTTTCTATCTCTTAATGCGCCCCCCTTTCGCACCGGCTAACCAAATTTGGCACCAGGCACCATTTACTAACCCGTTAATTAGCTAAGTTTCTCGCGTCCTTTTCAGAGATGTCCACTCTCAATTAGAAACAAAGTTTCATTTATCATCATGAAAATACCTTCGAAAAAAGCCTTCATAACTTAAGCACAAGATCAAAAGAACAAATCCAAAAAATGTTTCGTAAAAGACCTAAAACAAAATCACGTGTCGAAGAAATAATACTGTTCGCAGGGCGTTACCTAGAAATTGAAAAATACTCAGTTTTCAGCATCAACAAAGATGAATACTTTAAGAGAAGAAAAATATAAACCAAAAGCAATGGTAGTGGTTTAATATATAGCGCTTGGAATCTCATTTGAAACGTGTAATCATTTTTTGATATTTAATAGAAACAAAGATACGAATATAACGGGAAAACATACCCGGATTAATTAATGAGTCTACATTGTTTTTGTTATACTAGGTATAAGGCAAGATACCTCAGAAAAATCAATATTAAATATGTACCCTGTTTGTTGGTTGATATCGGAGATGAGCTTCGGGCACGTTTGCGAGTCTGCATCGTTGTACTTTTTATAATACCGACATGTACTGAACCCATTTTCACATGCAAGAATTTCGAAGTGTTTGCAATCCATAATCTATTAATGCTGAATTTATAAGCGCATACTGAATTTGGAATTCCTTATTCTCGAACAACCGTTAAAACGCAACGCGAAGCTTATACTGGAGGAGCTCGGGTTTAACAAATTAATACGAAACTGATCGCCGGTTTGGTGAATTTGTAATGAAATGTGTTCCCAGTGGTTTTAAGAGTTGGCGTATTTCTCTCGCAATTCAATGTTCGGAGTGGTAATCTCTGGAGGACTTTTCTCCAAGTTATTGGAGGCATAAGATGTTCCTACTCGTACAAATCTTGGTTTGGCTACTTGTTGTTGTTGTAAGTCCAGGTCGCGAAAACGCGTCAGTGCCTGACCTCCCAGAGGAAAAAGGAGAGCAGGAGTGCAGAGAGAAGAGAGAGGGAGAGAAGACAGAGAGGAGAGAATGAGAGGAGTAAGAGCGAAGAGAGGGAGCGGAGAGAAGAGAGAAAATGAGCAGAGAGAGGGAGAGGAGAGAGAGAAGTAAGAGCGGAGAGAAGAGAGAGGATGAGGAGAGGAGGGAGAGGAGTAAGAGCAAAGAGAGGGAGTGGAGAGAAGAGAGAGGATGAGGAGAGGAGAGAGGGCGAGATGAGAGAAGAGGAGAGGAGACGAGAGACGAGTACGAGC
>JAUYWV010107819.1:0-12817 GCA_032274565.1 Nematoplana nigrocapitula
GTACCTGAACAATCGAAAAAATTAGGAAGATTCATAGTAGGGAATAAAAGTTACAGCTACTCAAAGTTACCGTTTCGGCCCTGCCCGAAAGGCAATTTTCCCACCATAATTTCGTGTGCCTCCGGGTTTGTGCTCAAAGGTTAAGAGTTTGGCTGCACCTATGAGATATTTGATCATATATTTGGATAGTTCAGTAACAAGGCTACAACTTTGGATTAAACTTTGAATTTGAGGTAAAAATGCAGATTTTTCAAAAGTGAAAAAGGGAAAATTGCCTCCGACTTTGAGATTGCTATAAAATAAGAACTACCGAAGGAAAATAAATGAGACCAGTCCTATTCGATAGGTCTGTCTGAGTACTACTTATAAGTCCTTCAGAGCCACCGGCCCTCCTTCAAGGTCAAAAGTGGGCCCAAAGTTGTGTACTTTACTTAGGATTCTAAAAAACGCTAAGTCCAGATCCTAAAAGTAAAAGTGATCCGATTTCAATGATATTCCCCAAAACTATAGGCCCACCCTTCCTCTGTTAGGGCCGGTTCTTCAAGGTCAAATGGCGACATACTTTACCCACTGTTATACTAACATAGTAAAAGGCCTTAGAATATACTAAGACCTTTTAAAAGCAAAGTTGGTGAGATGTGTTTTATTTTTTAACAGCTAATAGCACATACCTTAAGGACTGCATAGCCATAATACTAGATCCTCAGTGCCTCTCCTGGGCCCAACATTCTGATTGATGCAAGACAAAAATCCTATGTAAATATGGTCACGGAGAGTGTTGTTCTAAAAAAAATCCGGAGACAGGTCATGCGTTACCCTACGTTGAAATGGGCAATTTTTGGATCTAGCATACTGAGCGATCTCGATAATTTCTTTGGAGGACCCAGGAGATACAGGCATGCTACAACTTTCCACAAAGTTTCAGTTCAATTGCGTTTCATTTGCGCGCTCTAGGGCGAAAGGAATATTTTGGACCCAAACTTTCAATCACGTGTGGCAAAAAGTCAGATTTCAATTTCAATGCCGGATTCGGTCGTTTTGTCAAAAACTGGTCTAGAAACATTTACAAAAGAAATTTAAGAGACTAAACTTAAATATTTTTATGTCCAGAGTTGGTCAAAATATCAGTTGATCCGCAGTACGTATCTTCTGTACTTTGAAATTCCAAATTTGACCAACTCTGGACATAAAAATATTTGAGTATAAGTCTCTCAAATTTCTTTTGTGAATGTTTCTAGACCAGTTTTTGACGAAACGACCGGCATTGGAATTGAAATCTGACTTTTCGTCTTTTCGCCACATGTGATTGAAAGTTTGGGGCCAAAATTTTGCTTTTCGCTCTAGAGCGTGCAAATGAAACGCGATTAAACTGAAACTTTGTGGAAAGTTGTAACGTGGCTGTATATCCTGGGTCCTCGAAGGAAATTATCGAGATTGCTCAGGGACCGCCAGTACGATAGATAAAAAAATCGCCCATTTCGACATAGGGTAACTCATGTCGATTTGTTTTAGAACAAAACTCTCCCGGTACTTTAGTACTTTAAACGAACTGATTACGCTATTTTTTTGCACAGGCCTGGTGACTGTCAAGGTAGGTCCACAGCCAAAATTTCAGCTCTCTTTGCCCTAAGGAAACAATTTAGAGCCTTGGAGGGTTACAGGGTTTGCGTAGTAGTAAGTGGTGTGCAGGGGCAAGACCAACTCACCACTAACAAACCAAATATACAGTGCCAACAGTATTCTAAAGCTTTGCAAATTTTTGTAAAGCTGTAAATGCATGATTTTTCTACATATATTATAGTTATTATCTGATGAAAATATAGGATTGGAACAAAAGTCTTGTCTGATACAAAATAATATTTATTTAACCAATAAAGACTACATGTAAATTGATAAATATAATACTCGTTGCTTATTGATAACCTTGCTATGATTAAATGTAGGGTAAATGATGTTTGGGGTGTTAGCAACACCCCAGGAAATCGTTATGTAAAGTTGCTTATTATATTGTAGGTATATATGTGTATGATATCTATACAATTTGCTGGCAGTCGTTCTCGCGAACACTTATTCACCTACTGTAGGCCAATACCCTACAGTTTATTTGCCGGCAACCAGAGTATCACATTATACAGACTATCTACATACATTTTCTTTTCTAATAATGGCGAGTCGTACATCTAAAAGATCTGCTGCCTGTTTGTTATTCGGGATGAATGCCATTGAGGGCGACGGAGTAGAGGATAATTCTGACTTGACGATGTTTTGGATGGCACTCTTCACTTGCACCTTCCTTCCCACAATCCTTACCCCGAGATCCCTATGGACGGACCCCGTGGGGGTGGTGGCGCTGCTCAAGCAGTGGGGGGCAAAGATTGGCTGGGCGGCGGACCCCCTAAGCACGTGGCTTTGGGGGAAGGGTCGCCTACAACAACAACAACGATGTGAATAACACAAACCCTTCACGCCATAAACAGTACATCACCATGGGATTCAACCAAAAAAATCTCCCGCCCACACAATCACAATAGCACTAGACATGTCAACTTTGACGCAGTCAACATACACACTCATCCACAAACTAAACCAAACAAACATCCCACTAACTCTCAAATGATACATCAAAGGCATACAAGCATACACAAAATACAACAATATCACATCAAAAAGAAAACTTATCAAAGGGGGGGGGGTACCACAAGGGAGAGTCCTCTGCCAATACTCTTCAATAACTACACATGATTTTTGTTTAATAATGGCTACAATCAATCGGATGCATAGAGGTCTTCACAAGTTCTCAACATCCCGCTAGCAATAGGCAGCAAAGAATCTGGTTTGTTCAAGGCTTCTCCAAGTACCTTATGAAAGCTTCACCAGGCCTAGATATTTTATTGTTGCATTATCGAAAATATGTGCACAATAACTGGCAAACACAAGCAAGATGAAGAACATCTTCCACAGATAGGACAATAAATATCCTTTCTTGACAAAGGTGCCAGCAACTGACAGTTTGAAAAAGCTCATGGTGACTCATTGTTATTACAGTCATTATACCGATCTGCATTGTGATGACTGATGAGTGGTTGCACTGGTAGTGACAGTTTGCATTTTGCACTAGTTTCATTATGTGTTCTGTTTTCTGTCATAAAAAACTTTTTGTCACATTTATAAACATAAACCTCAAACTACACCTCTAGTAATAACATTCTAGTCAAGCAAGCACCTACTTTGAACAGTAAAATGCTTTTAGGGTCTGACCACTGATTGGTTGATGACCATAACCAGTAAGTAGATGGTGAGTAGGTTATGTTGCTCGCAACTACTCACTGCCTAACTTTACTTACTGACTGATTTACTCACAGGTTGATTAAGCCACCCAAGATAGATAAAATTGACCAAATTGCACAAAGTGACTTAAACACCATATAATACATTTACTGTATATCATATAATGCAGGAGATTATCTTAATTGATTGAAGAAATCTGAAGATTAATATTCAGGAAATGTAAATGAAAAATTTACCTTTTCTGATAGATTTTTTTAAATTAAATCAATTTACAGTGTACTTTTCATTTTTTTGTCTGACATAGGTTAGGCATATAGTATATTCATATCTGTTTTCTCATTTAACATGTTTCATTTATTTACAATTACAAATAATACACAGTAAATTTAGCATTTGGGGAGAAGGCCTAATAAATGAATTTTGTTTCTATCAAAAGTAACAAAAAGTATTTATGTATGTGTGATTTTCTGTATTGGTTATGCAGTTACCAACTTGGCCAAAATTATAAATCCCATTTTGCTTACTTTCAGACCAGAATGCAGAACGAAGCCGGTGAATTTGTGGACCAATATGCCCCTCGTCGGTGCTCCACGAGCAACCGCATTATCGGGGCAAAGGATCACGCATCCATCCAGATTAGTTTTGTGGATCTCGACCCAGTTACTGGACGCATGCTGACCTCAGCTAAAACCTACAACATCAACGGAGAGGTCCGGAAGATGGTAAACTGTGCAGCTTTTTACTCGCAGTGTTATTTTCTTCCATCTTCATTAGATAGTGAATACTCTTGAGTGACATACGTATGGCCTGCCTCAAACTTGTAGCTCTGACTTGAAAAATCGATAGCCAACTTGACTAGAAGCATTGTAACAAACTGCCTCACACACCGTACACACGATAAAGTCCTCAATCAACATCCACCTCCAATACACAAGTCGGAGCAGGCTCTCACTCGCCCCATTCGCAGAAGCCTCTCTCAACTTAGGACAAACAAATCACCTCTCCTTCTTCATTACCTCCACAAAATAGACCCTGCCACTCATACTTCCCCACTCTGCCCTCTTTGTAAAAAGCACCCTCATGACACACATCACCTTTTCGCATGCACCCTTATTCCCACAACCCTTACCCCGAGATCCCTCTGGACGAACCCCGTGGGGGCGGTGGCGCTGCTCAAGCATTGGGAGCCCAAGATTGGCTGGCCTGGAGAGCTGGGCGGCGGACCCCCTTAGCACGTGGTTTTGGGGGAGGGCCTACAACAACAACTAGAAGGTCTCTGCTGATTGGTCGATTTCAATTTAGTTATACGTATATGTATTACAATTGTTGAATAATGCAAAAATTCCGCAGAAACAAAGTATTAATTATTCAAATCAGCAACCGTCAGCGAGTTGGTGCGCTCTGCTGAAAAGAAACTAAAAATTGGTTACCTCCTTGAAAGTAGTTTACCGATACAATTGTCCTCACTGTAGAGCGGCATACATCGATCTGTATATGTACGAGTACAGGAGCACTCATTTGTCAATATATCGTAGTACTACTACACAACACCTATATAGCGCACACGGAAAGGACGAAACTATGGATATCATATTGATCGCTTCGCTGATTGCTTCAGAATTCTCGAAAAGGGCTCTTCCAGATATGACCTAGTGATAAAGGAGGCGTCCTAATTGGACTCTAAGGGAGCCAAAACTGAACTCACAGATCAAGTGTTGTTGTAACTCATAGCTTTTTTACACATTCTATAATGTAAATATTTGTGCTACTTATTTTATATGTTTGACAAATTCCCCGGCAATGGTTTAAAGATATCAATACAGTATTTATATAAAGATTGTTCTGTTTTTTTTCCAATGCAGGGCGAATCCGATGACTGCATTAACCGTCTGGCTGCCCAGGACAAAATCCTTCCCGAGTAAGTATTGTCATGAGCCTTGTTCCTTAGTATAGTAAATCGTAACGACACTAGACCACGAGGCTACCCCAGGGGAAACCTGTTCAGAATTGAATGATTTTTGTCGATGAAACATAACTTGGGAAATGTCTCTATACAAACTAGGTTCCTGAACCATGTAAAATAGTGAATTGAGGACTGTATATATTGAAATACGAAAATACTCACTTTGTTAACTTATCGGCGGTATGTGCTTTCCTGACAGAAGAATCGCGTCGACTAAACTGCTGATAATGAGTTCCTTTCGAGCTAAATTGTCTTCTGCCTTGAATACGAACTGTCTTTGTATTATCAAACTTTATCTATATTATTAAGCAAGCTACGTGATTCCTGGGTCGCGTAACTTTACAACACGTCGTCTTATTGGTCAGTCTTCTGACAGAGAGAGGGAGCGAGGCAGCGAACTTGATTCACTCACTCATACACTGGCTGGCACACTCGGCCAAGCTGATCTATTGATTTTCTCTCGCTCTTCAAGCAAGACTGCGGCAATGCGCTGCACAGCAACTGAGCGATTAAGCAATTGAGCGCGTTGTGCTTTATTCATAACAACACTTGCACGCGTTTCTATTACTTTTGTTGTGTCACAGAGATCTGACATATTTTTTATTAATAATCACATTTCTGTCTCAGAAAAGAGTAAAGTAATTATATTAGTTTTTATTTAATAAGTAGTATCAAGAAAATATGGCATGAAAGTCAGTGCGGAGCATAATGGCGACTGGAATTTCTGATGAAAATGTCAATACATCATTGGAGCGCAACTTGAAAAGTTAAGACAATTCAAGTAACTAGGAGCTACCAGAAATAAGTATTAGCGAGATAAAGATCAAATGCAGCACTAGGGTCGAAACAAAGGCCTTTTCAGACAACAGTATATGAAAGGCGAGAAATGCAACAATTCTCAGAGCGATTGTTGTAGCGACAACTCTATATTCTCTGGACCCTGAGTGTTGAAAGTGTGAAAATGATCGAGGAATTTGACGTGATGAGAACGTTAGGTCTCTACTTACGCAGCACATGGAACGAAAGCTTCAGCTGTAGAAATTAGGGCAAACAACAGAAAGTTGAAGTGGTTTTGACATGTTGACGGAAGAACTGTTGATGAAGTAGAGGGACGAAAGCCAATAAGACATCAAGGAATGAATGGACTCGAGAAACAGTACTATTTAAGAAGGCTGAGGACAGGAGGAACTAGGGATGGTGATGGATATGAATAATTGTCATAAAGATTGAAAAATCATTCAAATACAACTCTTCGCCGTTGATATACAGTAATAGGTTTATTTATACTGTACCTTGCTATGGCAGGTGTTTCGCATCTTTATAGGCGCAAATATGCAGTCAACGCAAGCTTTATCTACTGATAGTTTTCTATAGAATTTCATAGCGGACAGGTAGAATCTCATAACTACAGTATTTTGTTTCTTTTACAGATCCTTCACCAAGTGAATGCTGGAACAGTGTGACGTGACTGTACAAGTTATTTGTCAATAAAAGTGTATAATTGGAGTACTTTGTTTGTTTTCAATGTCTTCAGATGACGAGCGGACCATATTTTTGCATGAACTAGAAAAAATAGACAGACAAACGGACACCATAAATCTCTGAAAATCGTCCGGTTTATAGAAAAGCAAGGAAAACCATGTTATAGCAACGTTTTTTAAAGAACAAAATTGAACAATCGTAATGTTATCTTAAAAGGGTAAATATAGTCATTTTAACAAGTCAGTAATGGACGTCTGCTTCTTCCCTCGTACCACCGGACACAGCACGTCATTAAGAAGAACCAAACAAATGAAAGCATCTTTTCAAGCGATGCACATTGCCGGCTACTATTTCCTGGACTGTATCCACTTTTTCTACAACAATGAAAGCGTCCAGATTACGCATACCTAAATACATAATAATAATGACTGGTACATAGAAAGGCGTCCGGTGTACAGTTTAGCCGCGTCTGATTTACACTTACCGTTTAACAAAAAATAGATAAAGAAATATTGGTTCTTTGTTTAGCGTCCGTTTTATGCAGTCGTCCGGTGTAAGCGGAGTAGACTGTATTTCGATTTCCTTGGTGCTTTCATATTAACAGGCTGAGATTGACGGAAGAATTGCACTTGGACAGTCAGCAAATTATGATATGGCGCAGAATCGTGGACTACGAATAAGGAGATCTGAGAAAGACTTACAACACATCCACAAACGCAAATACAGCATCAAAACTTGGGCAGACCAAAACAACTCAGCAACGTCGACAAAACACAACACTTCACACCGGATCCAGCACAATACGACAATTCCATCTCCAAATCGAAAACAACACACTACCCACAATCAAACATCCAAAAATCCCCGGCCTTAATACTTTCGACCACGAACTCAACTACGCCGAACACAAAAAACACAACGGAAAGAAAACGGCACAATACCAATGATCCTGAAAGCAATCACCGCAACCAAATTGTGACTAAACAAATTAGGAGACAATTAGAAACATACAAAGCAATCTGCAGACCCATCCTTGAATATGCATCCACCATTTGGTCACCCATCACATCAAACACTTTAACATAAACTACAAAAAAAGCACTGGGAATCACCACAGGCTGCACACTCTACACAAACATACAACACCTACACGACTAATGCAAGATACTCCCTATTGAACATCACCTCAAACTACATGCATATAGCATCCCATAATTATGGCAAGGCAACAAGCACTACTCCCAGCGCACCCTCTCTCCCTGACACAAGAACCTGCTCCAGACCGATACAAAAAGTAAACCATCTTTCATAACCAATCATACACCACCAGCAGAAACCACACAAGACACAACCAAACATAACATGAAGACAATTAATTCTCACAAACATTGTAAACAATAATTACCTCACAGCGCCCAATTTCCTCAACCAACAATTAACACCACCCATAAATAAATCGGAACAAAGGGTCATACGACACACATGCAGAATTCTCCCAGATGCGACAAATCTCCACTCCTCCAATCCTTTCATGGGCTTTTTTATCCTAATATGCTTCCCATCTACAGCACCAATGCAGTGGGGGAAGTTCCACTTCAAGTAGAATTTATCAGCACATTCCTTCCATTCCTGTTCATTTGTGGGAGTCTGCAGATTAAAAAAGGTATAATTAAAAAATAATTACTAATACATTGTATAGCATGTTAAAATTAAACATCACTTTAAATAAACAGTTTGTGATTTATGGAAAAATAAAAAATAATTACTAATAGGCCTACATTGTATATGTACACTATATTAAAAATAAAACATACCTTTAAATAGGTAGCTTGCAATTTATTGACAATAGCCAGGCAGACTTCCGGTATGATTCTGCCTAAAGCTGGAGAAATTCTTGTCTGGAATTCTAAACTTTGAAAGGTTTCACCTGAAAATGATTATTTGTGTACCTTTCAAGCACGAATAAACATAATAATATGATTTGTTACCTGTAGCCAGATATTTTAATGTGACTGCTAGTCTTTGTCCTGGGGATATTGCCGTCCTCATATTGGTGTCCGTTTTCGAAATACTCTCCGTCAATTCATTCAGCAAAAAATTAAACTGGGCATCATTTATCCTCAGATATCGCTTGTAATTAAATGGATCGTGATCATTTAAATCCTTTAGTATTCCTTGAGAACCAAACGCTCCATTTTCGTCGCTCTCTGCGATCCATTGACGAAACCAACAGCTTCGTTCTTTGTGCTACTGCAATTTTTCGCTTTTTCTTCAAGCGATACATTTTTAAAAATATAATTTATAAATACTGCCTTGAAAATCGTGCCTAAAATCGCATCGTGTGTCAGCTAGATACGATTTTAGAAAATCGTACAGACAATCATACTGAAAATCGCACGATACAAAATCGCATCGTGTATACCCTGGGTAAGTAAAGTGGATTTGCTTGAAAAGGCTATATGCGAGCACCATCTGCCCCGGTTTGGATTTGGAGTATCTCTCTCCTATAGATGTGCTACCTACCAAGGTTGAAGAGCCCCATCTGCCCTGAGCTAACTGGTGTGTAGCGCCAGTGACCCGCCATTTGCCCCTTCTCATGTCAGTGACAACAGTTCCACCGGATCTAAAAACTAAACCTCACAGGAAGGCCAAGAGATGGACATGGTTGTCAGAGGCTTCTAGAGACGCGCACACCATTGGGGCAGCATGATCGCATGATCCTCCTTGTAACGAGACAGACACTGAATATAGTAATTCTTATTGCTCCAGTTTCATTGTCGCCCAAGTTTGTGCTAAAGTATAATATATACTGGTCCAGCTAAGACCGGAGGGCTGACATGGAAATCATACATTAGACGATAACAAACAGGCTGCTCTATCTATATAATATGGAAAAGTCATCAAGTGGATGGCTCGAGAACAAAAAAAGGGTGCTTGGCTCGAGAACAAAAAAGGGTGCTTGGCTGGCTGTGACGGCCCGGCACCATAGCAGTCGACCGATAATGTATACTCAGTCAGGTATAACGCCAGATCCTACGCGCCCTGAGCATGAGCACACACGCAGTCAGCCACTGAACTGCACACAGGTGTGCAGCGAAGGTCATCAATTACACCTCCAATCGGCGGGGTTCGGGTTAAGAGAGATTGACAGCTGCCTGTCACTATCCGCCCGTTCACCCCGCTGATCTGCCTGTACTGCTGCTCCTGCCGCTGCTGCGGATGCTCTCTTACCGTGATGGAGGAAGAACGCCTGCGCGCACGACTCGATCAAGCAGTAGCAGATATACAGTTACATTTAATATACAACTATACGTTCCAAAGAATGTAGTACAGTCCATAATAAAATCTCTGCTAATTATACAGTACATATATAGGTGCGCTTGTTTCAACAACCTATGATACAAAGGAGAGCTCAACAGAATTAAAAAACACCAGACATGGTTGGGTGGTCCTCGCACGTACAGATGCGGTGTGTATGTCGTACATACTCTGCAGACAATGCGTAGGAACCGCAGCAGATCACAAAATCGATGAATTGCACGTCTCTTACTCACTGGGGGCCAAGCCCCCCCCCTAGAGCAGACAGACAAAAAATCTTGTTGTTAAAATATAAAAATTATACCAAAAGAGAGAGAACATTGAAAACATTGACTAACAATTTACTGACAAATTACAAGATGAACTTGACCACGTTACGACCTGGTCAGTCGGACATGGATTTGAAATAAATGCATCGAAAACAAAACTCATCAACGTCTCCACAATGTCTACCATGTCACTGATCTCCACTGGTTCCTCACTGGTGACACACGGTGACAGATTTTGATGCACTTAAATTCAAACAGTGCATAAAACAGGGAAAATAGTGGGCATTCACAGCTTGCTCCATGAATCACTGAGCTGCACCAACTCGTTTACTTGAGAGTGCAGAGGCGCCGTAGTAGCCTTGACCAACACATGTCAAGAGATCTAACCCAAGCACACCAAAGTCCCGCAATAGTGCATCCCCAATAGCTACTCCACTGAGTCGAACCTACTGTCACTATCTCTATCTGCTGCAGAGGACTTGATGTCGTTATAAATGTCAATAGCCACAACTGGATTCTCATAACACCGCCAAGGGCCATTTTCGTAGCTGACAACATAGCGGATGATGACATCAATTAAGCTGCTGACAGTTGTTGTTGTTGTTGTACAGCAGGTCTCGTCAGGGGAGCCGGGACTCCCTCAGATACGAGTCCACCAGAATGATGCCGCTGTGATGCGCTGCACAATATTATCTTTTACCAACTGACCTGCAGCTGAAATCAGAGCGTTCTGAATTATAGGAGAATGGTAGATCGCGTTGGCTTTTGCAGTGTGGATATGATCCTGTAGGACTTTGTCACCAGGATTCGGAACCTCAGTAATGCGCGAAAGTTACCGTCATTATTAATTGGTTCGTCTCCATCGATCTGCAGCTACTGCACCCAACTCTCCACGATGTGCTCGGAACGCAATATTTTGACGAGCGCAAGTGAGAATCGTATCCACAATTGGTCGCAGAATTGCTCGGTTAGCCTCCACCTTGTTGGTGGTAGTTGGTACTTTGATGTCGGACTAGTACTCCATCTTTCCCTGTCAAGTCGTTAAACTTCACCAACGGCCATGACACCAGCTTTCCAGGAGGCTGTGCTTTGCAAGAAGTCCCACCAACAGATTGGCTCGCAAACAAAGCACAGGGTGCACAGAAGGCACCATCCATTCCAGGACGACGACTCACTGCAAGCCAGCGAAATGTTTCCATATAATGTGGAAGAAGTCGGCGGCGGCGTTCACTGTTGCTTTGGTTGGCATTATCTGACTGTCCAACTGAAGAATGTAATTATTCTGCAGATGGACGCCATGGGTTTAATGAACCAAGCACGATCTTCCTGAGTTAATTGACGTCCGACAGCAAATTCATTGTCATTTAGCTGAAGTAGAAGAGTCTAATCTGCCGCAGCTGCAGTTTCTGGAACTGGTGGCAGCTGGGGAGCAATTGAAGCTGGTGCTGGAGGTGGCTCAACACTAGCACTGGCTGCAACAGGTGCTTGAATAAGAAATGAGTCTAGCAGAGGTCCTTGGCACAACTTCTTTGCCGGATGTGGATGTTCCATTTCTGACATAATCTGAAATTTAAAAAATAACAATATAATAGCAATAGAATTTGGCAGAAATACAATAGACTGTCATAATAAATAAATAAACAGGGGTTTGGGGCCTATGATAGACATTAGATTTCCAGAAAATATTACAGAAGAGGAATTGGTAGGTACAGTATATAATGTTAAATGTCAAAATGAATAAATAATTTTTTAGCATAGGTTTGGGGCCTACATATATGATAGACATGAGACTTTCACAAAATATTACATAAAGGAAATTTTACCACACCCTGACCCACGTTAAAGCTCCCTTGCTTCGTTCGCTCAGCCCCAACCCCCAATAGCAAAATCCTGGCTACGCCAGTGTTCACCACATAGGTATTACATAGTTGTTGCCTATCACATTTCCTTCACTTGTGGACCGTCCGACCAGACCTGCAGCAATGGCTGCATCAAGTTGTACAACAACCTGGTTTACCGATAATACCAAATATCATCACCACTAACGCTTCGCATTGTGATTTGGTTGGGGCTATGCGTGAACTTATCCATCACATACCTCCTCTGCATTTTCGTATTTATCCACGTAAATTAATCCTCAGTCGACTTATCCAAATGGAACATAATGACGGTTAGGTGAAACACCCCATTAAGCGACTTTGTAGAGATATTGCTCACATTAACTCGTAGGCTGTTCTTTCTTTGCGTATACGTAAGTATATTCTATTGTTAGTAAAGCGTATGCCGGATTCGTCATCTTCTTGGTCTGCATAAGCACATCGTGTGTTGTTAGAAATCCTTAGGCTGGTCCTCTGTGTGTGCATTTTTACACAGGCCTGTGCCTCTGGGTGCTAATTTTAGAAACAAACTAAATGCCCGGTAGTACTCACTACGTGCTACGATCATCGGCAAGGTGCAATATGCAATGGCGTGCCGCCCTGGACCCAGAACATAGCAA
>JAUYWV010107830.1:0-12817 GCA_032274565.1 Nematoplana nigrocapitula
GGCCGAATGGGTAGTGCAGTTGGATTCTGTATAGAAAGCTATATCATCAAATCTCGGTTCTCACAAATATTTCTAACTAATTCATAGCATAATAGAATTTCAAAGCATAGATGGACGCAAAGAAATTCATAACACACGGGGTTCTCGCAAATATTTCTAACATATTCATAGCATTGCTGAATTTCAAAGCAAATATGAACGCAAGGAAATTCATAATACACTGTGAAATACTATCTAAAGGAAGATATACATGTAACTCGCTATAACATAGCTGCAACTGTGCTGGCCATTCCAACCCGCGACCCCACCTTTTGCAATTTTAGACTTGGAAAAATGGAGGGGGGTGACCTCGGGTAGCTCCAACTTTCCCCCATCTATACTGCCTATACTGTAGCCAACTTTTGATAACATTTTGTCAAGACTTGCCGCGGGGGGGGGGGCTCGGGTCGGTCCAACCATTACTACTATGGTGTACTTCCATACGGTTTGGTAATTTTGTTTGAAATTATACTACATAACAAATTTGTCAGTTTTCGCTTGAAAACGCTTGAAAGTCAGTAGGTCAAACAAATTAGCGATGTAAATAAAAATATTGCTTAATAATAATGCCGCTATATTGTGCTCTGCCGCGCTATAACAGTAGACGCTCAGTTTGTTTAAATAATAATATGGAGAAGTAGTGCTCTGTAATCTACAGAAAACAGTTTCTATTAATTTTGACCCCTGTCTCTTTGGCCTCGTACCTTTTCCAGATCTGTTCTGCAATTCTCAGTGAGTTGACGGACCAGCTGTGTGAAGGACTCTTGCTCGGAATCCGCCACTGAGAAAATGTAATTGTCCAGATCGTGGAACACTCTTCTGGCGTCTTTGAAAAGCGACTGCTTTGGTGTCTTTGGGGGAGCCGGCGGAGGTGAAGAGTACAGCAGCGGTTTATTGGTGGACGGAGGAGGAGGCTCCTTCACCATTGGTGGCTTAGGCTCGCCAATTTGATCCACGACCAGTTTACCTGGTTCCAGATCCCCGGGTGGCGTCGTCTGATTGGTTAAGAAGGCCGCATTAAAATCGATACGTGGCAAGCGTTTGCCCGAGGTTAGACATTCTCCCTGGTTGCCATTGCGAGCCAAGGAATTATGTTCCCGCTGGTTCGGTTGAACCACTGCCACTGAGGATGCCGGGAAAATGGGGTCTAAACAGAGACTCCAATGAGACACGGTATCCTGTTCGTCCCCCTGCATCCCGATCTCCACGGTGACTGGTCTGGCCACTAGAAATCGATTCATACACGGAAAGTAACTTACACATTTGTAAATGAAAATTACACTTTCGAAAAGCGTTTTCAACACTTCACAATAGTAGGGCTTTAAATTTAGTTTTTCACTCCAGTTATGAAACATTTATTTTTCTATAAAAATTATAGACAGTAAAAACAGATAACACTGTTTAACAGCCAAAATTATTCTGAGAAGCCAATGTCCGTTTCCTGATAATTCAATCATGCTGCTTGCAAATTTGAAGTCCATTTATGTCCATTACACACCAAATTCTCGAAAAATTTACAATCACTTTTTCGCATTTTCAAGTCTTCTAATTTTTGGTTTGACTATTCAAATCATGCCCAGTGGAAAACTATTTCAAATTACGCAAATAGCAGTGATACAGTTTCCATTGAGTAAATCGATGCAGCTTGCTAGTGGGTAATAACACCTCAGAAATTACTTAATCATACAGCACATACTGATACCCCCTACAAGTATCCGTCAGTTCCAATTGCACATTCGGTAACATTCCGTAAAACTTATGAGAATCTAAAATTCATTCTGAACCACATCAAATATGCTCGACATAAATGGTCAATTTGTGCAGATTTTAAAGTCATTGCGATTTTGACTGTGTCTATGGGACAGCCGCTGTCGACCACAACACTATATTCGAAAGGATTGGCCACTTCGTGGTGTTGATGCTCCTGGTGTGAGTAATGTGCAGTTTCCAGCCCTTGTGGAGAAGAACAAGGTTTTGCTAGCACCTCTACACAAAGTTAGGGCTCATGAAATAGTTCACCAAGGTCATGGATCGCACACAGTCTGCATTTATATTCTTGAAGAAGAATTTCCCAGCAGTCAGCGATGCCAAGAACAAGGAAGGAGTTTTGTCGGGCCACAAATTCGCCAGTTAATGCTGGATCCGGAGTTCAATCTCCTCATGAATCCGGTGCAGTTGGCAGCATGGACAAAAGTGTCTCTAAGGGCTAGGAAACCATAGAGCAGATATCTTCCACGAACTTGTTGAACATGCAGTTGCTCCGCACTTATCATTCTATTGGTTTCAACATGTCTTTGAACCTGCATTTTCTCATGTCTCACCAGGATTTCTTTCAACCTAACTCCGCAGATATCTCGGAGGAGCACGGGGAACGGTTTCACCAGGACATCGCTGTGATGGAGCAGAGATATAAAGGAAAGTGGAGTCTATTGGTGCTAACATATAGCACATACGGAAGTCAAAATGTAAACATTTCTCACTTTGCATGAGTAATTTATGTTATTCTGAGTCAATTATATGTGTGTTGATGCTCGTTGATCTACATATTATTTTTTTTGTTGATTAAAACTTTTGAAAAAAATATTTCACATCTTTTCAATTTTAAAGAAAAACCAATTTAGTCGATTCTAGGTTAATTTTGTTTTACATTGTATAAAAACTGGGATGTTGTGGAGCAAAATGGAGTTCAGATTCGTGATCAGCATTTTCGAATTAACAAAAGACGCATAATCGATAGCCAGAATAGATTTCAAACTTGAATTTGTTGTATAGCGTAATTAATCAGACAGGAAACTATAAGGAACATCATTCAGGCCTATAAGACAGTCAGATGTGGTATTTTTAGCGGTTCAATAGCCAGTTTATTAGATGATTCGATCACCTTTACAACTAATTATATTTTTATACTGTGTAGACAACATTTGACGAAGAGGAGCGCACTGTTGCCCCAAATCTGGTCGTCTGTTGGCTGTTTGTTGGTGTTGTTCACAGGGATCTCGTCAGGCGAGCCGGACCGCCTCAGATACGAGCCCACCGACAGGGATTTCTCTGAGATGTAGGGCCGGCAGAAAAGCATCTAACTTGAGCATATAGATAGTCTCAGAAGCAAAAAGAGAAAGGAAAGGAAGTAAGGAGAGAGAAGAGAGAAGAGAAAAAATGAAATATAAAGAGATGAAAGAGAGATAGACAAAAGTGAGAGGACAGAGCGAGAAAGGTGTGGGATATTATACAGGGTGTCTACAGTACCGTGTTTATTTACAAATATTACTGTGCTTTTAGAAGACTTTCTTTAATTGATTTAACCTGCAAAACTGCAGATATTCTCCTCGGTTTGTTGAAAAATAAATCTGGATCCCATTCCAGTCGTGCAAGGTCGTCCGCCAAAAAAGAGAAATTCTTACGAGATTATCTAAGATCATCAGCGCAGCCTCGAAATATTTGTTTATCACTCAGGTCACATTCCCAAAACATCCAAACCGGAAAACAAAATATGGCAGCTGTGCTACAACTTCGCAGAACACTACAACAACAATCGGATGGTTTTGGTCCCAGGTCACGTGGACATCTAAGGTCGCACACTGCCCCAATCTACCATCCAAATCGACATGACAACGTCCAAGCAACCGTCATAAAATGGCACTACCGAAGAAAATGGTCTTCCGATTGCAGCACAAAAGTCGATCACAAAGACCAACATCGGAAGACTACTGGGGGAAACTCCATTAAATTTAGCTCCACCATGTCCAAACGGGCCGGAGAAAATGGCTTTATATACCAAATCCGGGCCAACCACTGCCCATTGCTTCGTCACACCATGTGTAAGGGAAGATGTGCCGCATCATTTCATTACTGATTGGGTTAGATACACCCAAGACCGCACTCTTGAATTGGGTCCAAACTCTGACATCAGTGCAGTGTCTTCCAAAGTGATCCCGATGCGGTGGTGAGATTCCTTTGTCTAAGTGGGCGGCATATCCGTACTATATATGGAGTAGCAACTCCACCGCCGGCACGACAGACAGGCAGACAGAAAGAATGGAGAAATAGAACAGATGAACACAACGTCCTAGAGCTTCGGCATGATAGTAGATAGCACAGCATAATTAATTGACTGATTTTATGTGTATGAATGTTTCTGCGATGCTCCTGCACGCAACACAGCGCTGAAACAACACAGAGAGGAGGCATTCCGTTTGAAATCAGTGTGCATATCTGGCTCTCCTCCTCTCTCCGCACCGGAGGTGGTAGCTCTTTCTGGAGGAGAACTATGTTTGCTCTATAGCGCAGCTGTGCCACTGCTTGGTCATCACTAGAGGCCTGCAGAAAGGACCCAATGAAGCCGACTAAGCAGCACTGTACGCTGCAATTATCCGCTTAGGCGTTGTCCCTATGCTCAACATTGGTCTAGAACAAAATTGTTATACGCGCACTTTCTGAAGAATTATTTCTCAATTTTGGAACACTATCCTTATATGCCTGAGAACAACAGAAAATGTATAATGTTTATATATATAGGAAGTCCCGCCATTTCGACGAACACTTTTAATGGTTATTAGAACGAAAAACGGAGCTGGTGGGGTGATGGCGAGGATTAATTTGGTCGTTTGTTCTATACCCAGAGTTGTAGTTTTGCAAAACAAATCTAGTCGATATTAAACAAGGGAAGGCCGAAGAAACGTTTTTCTTCAGTTTGACTAACGTGGGCATCTACTGGTAGTTTTCAAACAAAAGATTCCCGTACAATTTGAGGACAAAGTAAGAGTGCTCGCTTGATCCAAACACATTTCGTATTCTCTTTCTAGATCAGACCTATTCACACCACATTTTTGAAATTCGTATATTTGGACCGCAATTTTTAAAAGCTGTCAGTAATTAGACTTATATTTATAGAAACAATTAATATGTGTCAGAAATTGTAAGTCACCGCATTTCCTAATAGACACAATTGCATAGTTCACACGTCGCACAAGTTCATGACTGTTTTTGTAGTGCGCATATATCAGACGATATACAGTCGGTCCTCCAGAACACGATTTCAACACCATCAGTGCCCCCATTCATGTCAGTGCCCAGTGACACCCGCTGGTCTGTCCGCTTCTTCCGGGCGCAGTGTCCACTGGGGAGCGGAATGCATAGGATTGCCAGCCTGACGAAAGAGAGTTGGTTGAAATCGGAAAAACTCCTACCGATTTCAAACCACATCTTGTCCGTCCTGCCTTGGACGCACTTCGACACATCCACCATATGGTAGATGCAGAATTGTTCCACGATGGCGTGCTCAGTTGCACCTTCAGGTAGCATCTTAGGAAATGCTGTGATGAAGAATCACAGGTCGTCCGCGGGGGAAATACTGCCGACATCTGAAGAGAGACATCCGCAACTTCGGCACGCTGCAGAACGGAGTCGAGGAGTGATAAATAATTGTTTGACGTTTCCGTCAAACTCCACCCTACGGCTTGTTTTCCCGGAGACGATTGTGTTTCTTTGTCAGCGATGAATTCGTGAGCATTTTGGCCAATTACTATATCTTCATCTCTCTTGTGGTTGGTAGCTAGCACTTTGCAATCAATTTTGTGACATGCAAATGCACAGCCCTGTAACCGCGATAAAATGTGGCCATATTTGCAATAAACACTGGTCACCCACTAGTCTCGCTTTCTCTGAACACGCTTATCCAGTCACCCAATGATAGAAACTGCACAAATGCTTTTCAAGCTAAGAAAATCAATATCCGAAGTTTTCCTATACATATTTCCGTCGTCCGTAGTTTAAATGTCGAATCCGTAGAAACTACGGACAATTCGCAGTTGTGAACAGGTCTGCTAGAGTGTCTGCTTGGAATTTGCCTCTACGGAGCTTTTCAACTGCTGTTGTCATTTTCAAATCGATTAACCATGCTCAAAGTTATACATACATAATCAGTAGGTATTCGTCGTATGCATACTCACCTTGAATACCAGCACTGACTTTTCGCACATGCTCGGCCTCGGATACACAATTTTCATTATCCAGGGGAATGTCGACCACCTAGAAGATATCGAAAGAAACTTTGGAAACTCGAAGTATGGACTATAGACCAAATCATTGAGCAATCTTGTTAAGCAAGCAAATCTTTTTGCTTGACAGAGATATGGTACAACATGTAGGAGGGCAACACCAAATCAACGGAATTCTTTTGTTGGGGGGAGGGAGAATGGTTAGTAAACTGTAATTATTTAGAATAGCCTCCAAAATGAATAATATTCTATTCTCATCGTCTAAATCACTTTCAAACTTCATATTATCGAATAATTCAATGGGATTGTGCTCATTGTGAATAAAAACCAGATGGTACTAATAATCCATTGATATCTGAAATCATAATTTTTTTGAAAAACGTAAAATGGTTACATTATGCCACGAGTGACCAACGAAATGTTTTCGCCACGAGTAATTTCTCCTGGGTCACATTTCAGCATTTTGCAATTTTTCCTGTTTTTAATGGACTCAGAAAAAATATAAATTAATATCTGTATATCGAAATTTTCCTCTTACGTTAAACAAAAATCAATTAAATCTATAGATTACATGTGAAGCAATCAATGGTTTCTGCTTATAAGATGACGCGATAAGGTTTTTAATTGTCAAGAATTTCAGCAACTATACTTATAGCAAAGATGTTTGAATATATAAACTAGAGTAGACACGCGCGCCAAAACATGCAATTTCTCGGTTTCGGTGTGTTCGGTAGGCAAGCATTGAAGAAGGGCTAATATTTATTTACGGTTATGTTTTTGCAAAATGGCAACTAGTTACTATAAACTGTACAGACAGACAAAATGAAACGAGAATCAGTTCTATCATTGTATTAGAAAATTAATCACTAACCTGCCTGCCTACCAGATTCTACTACTATCTTTAAAACAGCTAAATCGGCGCATCTGATTGGCAGAAAGGGTAATTAATCAAATTATACGGCAATCCTTCATCTTCTTTTAATGGACGTGTCTACTCTAGTACACTTATTCCAACCTCTTTGAGTTACTTACAATGAGAAAGAGAAGTGAAACTGCATGGTCAATGGAAGACTACGTCCGTTTTGTGAGTATACATTTGCAAGAAAATCGAAACCAGCGATATGATTCACAAGGAACCCCGATTTTCCATTGCTCATTTGTTAACTGTGTATGTGTTAATTCGATTAAAACAGATCTGCGCGAATATTCGTTTTTATTTCATTTATTTACGTATATAAAGAGAGTAGGTGAAAATTTTCATCACCAATTTCAGTGACAAAACGACTATAACTACATGAAATAATAGCGAAAAACAGGAAAAATTGTAATATTTCTTATTGTATTATTAACTTATATAAATAATAAATAATTTATCGCAATTAACACCATGCAACTATGGAAGACCAAAAGCAGTTATATATATATGCATGTATGAATCTCTCTATAAGTTTGTTCCTACCTGGATCTCCTGGCCATTCGAAGAAGCCAACAAGGCGAGCATCTCCTGACTCTGACGTCGAACCAGTCGCGAGGTTTGTTCCTGTTCTTCGGAATAGAATCGCAGGGAGAGATTCTTGCGCTCCTGAGCCGCTTTCAAACGTAGAGTGGAGCGCAGTTCATCTTTGGTGTGTTCCAAGGCTTTGCTGCCTGCGTCAGTCTGCCGCAAATACAGTAGTTGAAGATGTTATTCTAAATATATTATAGAACACCGGTACAAAACAGAGATTATAACGAGGTATCAATCAATACGTTTGTTGTTTTATGCAGGGTGACAAGAACAAAGCAGACTTACAGTACGTCGATCATATATTTTCTCAAACTGGAACTATGCAGCTTCGCTTGCCAAAAACATTATTGGGCAATTAATTTTTTGCTAAGAGGCCTTTGTCCGCCCCAACGCTCAAAGGAATTAAAAAATACCCTTTTCAGCCCAATTAATTTATTAGAACAATACAGACAAAATTTATAAACTTATTCGCCGGATTCAAATCGCCGGAGTAGATTGATTTTAACTAAATGGCCTTAAAAAATTATAAAATTGACTATGATTCCAGGAGAGGTTTTCACACCGCAATGGCAGCTACTATGGTCCGATCACTGGGAAACCTTGACTATGACTTGACCAGTGAAATTCTGCGTCGAATGGTGCCTAAGTCGGGTTGATAGCGTTAAAAATGAAGACGAAGACAAAGAACAAACAATAAAACCCACACACATAGCCAACATCTATTTATAAGTAGATAATTGAATCAAATGAACAACAAAATCTCTTTTTATAGCTAACAACCCACCTTGACTTTCGACACATACTGCAGCTTCAAACACTTAGTGACATTTTCTGTGATTGGTCCCGGCCAACTTTCTTCAACAAGGGTCGTTTGAGGGAATCCAATCTTTCATGAGGAGTAGCACATAGCCTTTTGCCTCCAAGATCGACCATACAGAATTTTCCTTGGGATTAAGGCCAGGGGGAGTACGAAGGTCACTCTTCGCTGGTGTTGAAGTCGGGGAAATGATTCGTTACACGCTCCTGGCGGCTTTCAAGTAGCCGGAATTTTGCAAATTCTATCATTTTGATGCTAATGTGTTTGCTAAGTTGTGAAAACTTTCTCACCGACCAGAAGAGAGAATTTCCTCCCAGTTACATTTCCGCGACCCGCCTCAACAACGCTCGGCATCTTTTCTTCATCACAGCCTTGTTTTCTTCAGTGAGCTTCTGAACGTTTTCCAATTGTGAACGGCTTGAGTTGCAGATCAGCTTTCACAGTTGCAAGGACAGATTCACAGTGTACGTCGATATCTCGAGCGACTTTTCTCATTGTTCATTTTATGCCTACAGTATGTCTACGTCAGAATTGCAATTTAAAAATTTAAAGTCAATGGATTTAGACAGTATTGAATTATTTATAAACGAACACTTTAGAGCAATGATATTTTACAATTTCAAATGTGAGCTATACCATCCCAGGAAAGTTTACAACGGTTGCAAGTTGCTTTCCCCGAAGTCTCTCTTTCAAGATCAGCTGTTTACAAGTGGTTGTCGGTTCCTGCAAGATGAAGAGCGCCCAACAGGATGACTTCAGATTCTGAAAGAACCTACATATGACATACAGTAGATATTTGAAAATGTTTACACACATTTTAATCTTCCAATTGTCATTAAAACTATTTCGATTGCTTTTTCATATCTAGTCAACGAACGTATTAACCGGCCTATGTACACAGGTAACTCTCGTGTTATTCCCCGTGTTTTCGGTTAACAGGTGTCGATAACTGCAAATGACGTCAAAAACAGTGACCCAACAGCAAAACTTGCTGAAGTTCTTTCATCTTCTTCCACAAATGAATATCCTGACAGGCTGAGCTGAAAAGACATTTCAAACTCAACTTGATAAACATTATAGTATGGGTAATCTGGTTCAATCGGTTTACTTATTACCTTTTTCTTCATCATCGCCTTTTCCCACTTCTCGGTGAGTTCTTCCACTTTCGACTCGAACTCCTTCTCAAGCAGACGATCCAGTCCAGACACGGCCTCCTCCCGTTCGCGGACAAACCTGTTCAGGAGGGCCGTCTCTTCTAGCCGATGCTCTCTCTCCAGATTGGACTGGGCCGAGTGCAACTCTTGCTGCGGGCGTTTGGCAGGAGGCGGTGCTGAGTCCCCATTGGGAAAGTAGAGTGGCGGATAATGGTGGGCCTCGTGGGGATATTGACTGGTTCTTCGCAACTGTTGAGCGTTCATTGCACCTAGGAAGCGGTCGAGAAAATGGTGAAGGAAGGACGTCAAATAACCTTTTTAGGTGACTATAGAAAGAGAAGTCAGTGCAAACTAAACACAATCTACCTGTGCTTATGAAAACCAATAAGAAAAATTTCAACAAACTGGCTCAATCGCTTTTCCTATCTAGCCGCTGCTGCTGCTGCTGGGGCCCTCCTATCACCGCCGCACCCATCGGCATCCGGGTTAGATGAAGTGGGAGCGGCGGGCAAATAGGCCTGCCTGGATCGGTGCTCTCGCAAGCACCGCCAGAGGGGGGCGACCCCCGAACGTCTCCAGGCGGATCCTCTCCAGCGCTGGGCATTTGAATATCAGATGTTCGCTATTTTCTATTTATTTTACACTGTACAATCTGCATGACTCCTCTTCCTCTAATCCGATTCTCATTCTATAGCATCTAAGCTGCAGGCTATGATCTGAGAGGAATCTTCTAAGCTTGATGTTATCTGCTTTATCGTGCTCTCTTATCCAGCTTTTTCCCTCTGGGTATACTTTCTTGGCCCTTTCGTGCTTTATGTCCTTTTTCTTTATACCTCCCCAGGAACAACATTGCGGACGTAGATGACTGACTGCCCCAGCACCGCCATTGGTAATGCCGCCAGTATAATGTCGAGAACGGCAGCGTGAACATGCTCTGTAGAGAGAATAGGTAGGTAATTCTCCATCAGATTCGCGTGATTATTTGTAATCAAAACTTTGCTGCATATCCGCTGACATCCTGGAATCCTCTGTCTGTGTTTGGGAGGCAGGTGTGCTATCGGGTCCGTCCTGGTGTCAGGTTAAACGGACCAAGGTTAAATTTATACTAAAAATATGTCCCAAATGCTTTATACGATCTAGTATATTTAACGAAATAAATAAAATAAAATCGGGCAAATAAAACACCATCAGGTAATCATTATTATTTTTGGTTATTCGTTCATTTACTTTTTTCTGACAATTAACTAAGCTACCGGTTATATTCTATAGGTAGTCCAATGTATTTGACTTTTTAACGTCGCATTTGTTAGTGTTATGTTATATTTTTTCTGCTGTTTTTTCAAGAACTAGCCGAAGAACTAAAAGTTGTAGTGGAATCCCTTTTGCCGAGTTCCCCTTTGGGCTCCACTACAGTCACCAGACCCTGTATCTCGCGAGAGTCGCCAACAACGACAACGCCGATAACGGAAGAGTTGAATTTTCTGGATGACCACTTGGTGACGCTGCCACGAGAGATGAGTCTAGAAATGGGACCGATTGAATGCGAGATTCTGAGACTTCTGCCGTCCAAGTGAGTGTTGTATCGTATTATGTGCTCTGGGAGCTAGCCTAGTCATTATTTTTATGATTTTTTGTTGTCTCTTAGGAGTATACGCGTGATCTGGGAAAGTCTCCTGGTTAGTCTGACGCAAACTGTCCAAGAAGACTCTGTACGACTATCAGCCAGACTGGTGGTGCAGAGTTTCGAAACGCACTCCGAGACGCAAGTCTTCGCCAGCATGAAGAAATTTGAATTTACTAGTCAGGTGAATGAAACCATTTCAGCAGCTGAGTCCAATTAAATTAACTTTGCTAGTTGAATGGTACTATGAAATATAGTTCTGGTTTTACAGACCACCGAAAACTATTCCTTTTCCCATCAGTCATGACACGCAAGGAATCTTTTGGGCTGTAGCTGTTTTTTTTCTGCCGGCATTCTCGACACCTCCCTCACTTGGGAGGTGACATCCCCTCACACACCCCTCGCTTGGGAGGCGATATCGATTCTCTAACCATACCCACCCAGCCCTCCATGGCAGACCTATGTGATTAACATGACATGGTACTATGATAGTAGTTATGCAGAGGTGGACACCAGCATCCACCGCAGAGGGTATTTAGCAGTAGCCACAGGAGGAGACGCCGTGAGTCAGACAGCCTTTGTTCGTCAAGACGGACTTAGATGGTACACCACGACGGGTGCTGTACATGCACCACTTTTTGGACAGCAGCCGCTGAAATTAATCATGAAATGTTGACATAGCCGAGAATCGAACCAGGAAACCTCGATGTTTGTGTCAAGCGCGCCGAGCGCGTTACCACTACATCACCGCGACTGCTAGCTGATGCTGGGATTGGATGGGATGGGATCAGGCGGCACCCCCGTCAGAGGAGCCGGAGCTCCCGCAGGTACGAGGCCACCGTCACGGGATCCTCCGTCAGCACAGACAAAGGCGGGAACACCTCCCCGAACGCGCACAGCCGCGGGTTTAGGTGAGCAGGGCATACCTAGACCCAGTGCTCCTGGGTCTGCTCATCCTCTCCACAGTGTTGAGAAGTCGGATTCAAATCTGGGTAAACTCGGAGAGTACGCTCATGTACCGGAATGGGATCCGTGGCTTTCCGCTTAATGAGAGCCCTAGTTGCCCCGAAGGACACCGGGACAGGGTCCTGGTATTCATCAACGTTCCACCGGTGGCCCGTCGCCTCCTTGGCCTCCCTGTCGGCGACTTCATTTCCATGAAGGCCACAGTGACTAGGGATCCATTGCTGGACAACGGTGCCTTTCACCCGCATCAAGGAGGATCTCACTGCGCCCAATTTCCGCTGATCAGTGTTTCTAAGCCAGACCGGCTGTCGGAACAGATAGGTACCACCCACCCCGACCCTCGGTCATCAGCCAATTCAACGCCAGGGCCAGTGCTGTTACCATTGTCTTGAAAGTCGAGGTGAATTCAGCACATTTCTGTCGTAAAGTTGCCGCTACTGTCGTGCTTTCACCCGACCCATCAGTATAAATGATGAGGTTAAACTGCCCCAAGGAGCGGATGGTGTCCGGTGTGCTTAATCCCCCCGTCCCAAGGTTAACTCTTGTCGGGGAACCGTCATTCAGACAGCCCGAGCTATTGTTTCTCATCCACTCCTCGATAGCCTCTCCAAGCTCGTTAGACGGCTGTTTTGGATCCCAGAGTGGCGAATGCCTATTGAGATCTCCCCCAATAAAGTGGTTCCTAGAAACTACCAAACTGGGGGGATGGCAGCGGGT
>JAUYWV010107841.1:0-12816 GCA_032274565.1 Nematoplana nigrocapitula
GAAGGAGAAGGAGGAGGCTGAGGGTCGTCAGAAACGAAAGAATGAAGAGTCACAAGAATTGGAAGAGATAAAGAGGACGAAACGAAGAGTCGAGGTGGAGTGGAAGAATCTGCTTGGAGATGCGGACAAGTTGGCTGAGGAGGCGGAATCGACTGGTGAAAGTAAACTCATCTGCCCGTCAAATGCGTTTCGGAGAGCTGCCAAAGACAAAGCACTTCTACTTCAATCCATCTTCGAGAAAATAAATAATATGACTCAAGTATGCTTACTTTGTGTATGGTTCTTATCTTAAATATAGGTGTGACACCTAGTTTAATACTATTTATGTATTGGGCATAATATAATTAGGAAAAGTCGCAAAACATGAAGTATGACCAGGGACTACTTTACTAAAATAGTCTCTGGTTATACCTTAACATTGCGATTTTATTTTGTGCAAACATGAATTATTATGACCTTGAAAATGGTGATTTGAAAGCATGGCTCTGACAATGTTCAAGATGGAATAGAAATGGCCTATAAATTTATAACGTCTGAGACCTTCAGAATATTTTGAATTATGTGCCAGCATCGTGTACATATATGTGTGCACAGTCACAATACTCTACGTGCCGTTACGGAGACAGAGAGCAGCCATTTTCATGCTACTCCGTGGATTTTATTGTTTATCGCTATATAAAACTTCTGTGGGATTTTCTCAGCACATTGAGTGTCGCACAAGCGGCCAGTGTGTTGTATACGCACTTTTAAAACGATATACAATACATCCATCTTTCTCTTCGAGTTAGTTTATTGACTGATGGAGTAACAATGTCATACTGTATGTTATATACTGATTGTCGCGTGTATGGGAGGGAATTCCCACCAAATTTCCACGAGAATCCTGTTCAGCTGTCGATATAAATAAAGCTATATATTAATTCGCCTGTTGGAATAACGCGATAAAGCGATTGACAACGTCAGTCTACTTTGTATCCATAATTTTCCCAGAGCTAATTCGTAGTCTTACATAGTAAAAAATCGGCCACGTACAGTACACTTGAGTGACATTTAGCGCAGCCAAGCAAAGATCTAGTAATGAAATCTATTGATTACGAGGCGGCATTCCACAGAGTAGGTGAAAAGATAAATATAAAGGAGACGTTGATTCGACGAAAGAAGACATGACTTGGATACATAATCGGAGGAAATGAATACCACCTTATCAATGTAATATAATAAATTGGGCTTATTTTCGAGATGACACAATCTACTTTTCAGGCCATGAAAACTCTCGCTCAAACGGAGTGGCATTTAACTGCACGAACAAGACAGCAAAATGTGTTATGGGATACAATCCAATAAATGAACGAATCATAACTATTCTCATCCAAGCATACCCTGTAAACATCAGTATAATTCAAGTCTATGCCCCAACCACAAATCCGGACGATAGTGTACGAGATCTTTTCTATGAACAGCTAGACGAAGAGGTCGACAAAATTCCAAAGAGGGACATAATTATGATAATGGGCGACTTCAATGCAAAAGTGGGAACAGGGAATCCGCTCCCATCTTTCATTGGATGCCATGGCTTGGGGCAGAGAAACGAAGCCGGACAACAGCTGATTGACTTTTGCTGCGCGAATGATCTATTGGCTGCGAATATACTTTTTTAACAACATCTAAAGACGTCTTTTTATGTGGACCTCACCAGATGGAAACACAAAACTCAAATCGTCTACATATTGGTAAAGCGAAGATGGATAAGCAGCGTTATCAAAACAGCAACACTACCTGGTGCAGACTGTGGCAGCTATCCTCAGCTCCTCACAACAAAGATAAGACTTAAACTGAAAGCAATGAAGAAGGAAAAAAACAATCCGATATGACCTTTCATACATACCTGGTAGTTTTCCGATGGAGGTATCGAACCGTTTTGCAGCTCTGCTTGGAATAGAAGAAAAACGCCAGAAGAACTATGGAACAATATCAAGGCCATATTAACAGAATAGGCAAGGAAGGCATTACCTAGAAAGAAAGGTAAACCAAAAAACCCCTGGCGGAGTAATAACACGCTAGACCTTATAGCCCAAAGGAAAGAACTGAAACAAAAGGAGTATGTCGGAAATATGGACAGAATAAGATGGCTAACAAGGGAAATCAGAAAGCAAACACACGCTAACAAGAGCAATTTCATCGAACGAATTTGGAGAGAGAGATAGCAACCGACAATCATGAAAAGAAGCCGAAGGACTTTTCAAGGCTATTAAAGACATAACTTGTAAGTCCTTAGTGAAGGTAGGGTGTATAAAGGAGGAGAATGGTGATGTACTAACCGAGAGATCTGAGATAAAGAACAGAGGGAAAGAGTACTGCGAGGGATTCTATAGAAAGGACATTCGAATCCAACTAAATCCAACTGAAATTCATCGGGATGCGACAAACCCAGAACCTGATATTCTTTTAAGTGAAGTAAAAGCGGCTTTGGAGAAACTAAGAAATGGAAAATCGCCTGGACCAGATGACACCCCTGCCGACTTATGAAGAATTGTGGAACGAATGTCATCAATGTTCTACACGTACTGTGCAGTCGGATCTGGGAAACAGAAGCTTGGCCAGAAGATTGGTCAAAATCAGTGTTTGTACATCTCCCAAAGAAAGGGAATACTGGAGACTGCAAGAACAACAGGACGATAGCTCTAATCTCCCACGCTAGTAAATTACTACTTTATGTAATCGCGGAGAGACTACAGAGCCATTTTGAGAGAGAATTGTCAAATACGTAGGCAAGCCGGTTTTAGACGTGGCCGAGGGACAAGGGATCATATCGCTAACATACGCTGGATAAAAAATAAGATGCAAGAAAAGAACCAAAAACTGGTCCTGGTTTTCATCGACTACGCAAAGGCTTTTGACTGTGTCGATCATGAAAGTCTGTTGTCCACTATTAACTTAATGGGAATTCCGGATCACATCACTCTGCTGCTGAAGTCGCTATACAACAACCAGGAAGCGAATTTAAGGACAGATGAAGGCGATTCGATCACTTTCCAATAGAGAAAGGTGTCTGACAAGGGTGTGTTTTTCACCCTTCCTGTTCAATCTGTATGGCGAACGCATTATGAGAGAGTCGCTTGGCGAAACAGAAGGTATGGGAGTCTCCATCGGAGGTAAACGAGTAAAGGATCTAAGATACGCGGATGAGACTACAGTAGTAGCAGAATCGGTAGAATAGACACAAGGTATCCTGAACAGAGTAAAAAGAGAAAGTGAGAAATTAGGGCTCTATGTGAATGTAGAAAAAACAAAATGATGGTAATTGGAAGTTATGAAAATCACATAGATTGAACCGTGGACGGAAAAAGAAATCGTCAGAAGAATTGCACTAGGACGGTCAGCGGTTGGGGTTCTCATTAGGGTGTGGAGGTACAAAGGACTCGAGAAGAAGACGAAAATGAAGGTGATGCAGAACCTAGTTTTCTCAATAGCTAGATAGGAAGCAGAATCTTGGACTATGAGGGCGGGAGAGAGGAAAAGAGTTGAGATGTTTGAACTGTGGGCGTGCAGGAAAATGCTGGGCATTCCATGAAGAGATAGACGAATAAATGGTAGCTTTTGAACGAAATCGGGAACCCAGATAGCCTCCTGGGCCAGATAACGGAAAATTCACTTATTTTGACCATGTGGCACGCAGAGATGGCATTAGTCTGGAGAAGATGATGCTGGAACTGACAAGTGGAACGAGAGGACGTGGACAACCGCATAGACAATATCAAGAAGGTGACAAATATAACCCCCAGCTCTCTTCTGAGAACAGCCCAACATCGAAATCGTTTGAAAGTAGTCGTTGATCGATTCACGAAAGGACGTCCAACGGCCTGACGATCACCATCACCATCAGCAATATCCATTGAATTAGTGAACACATTTTCACCAATCTTTAGATTTCTTAATAGCGCATCATATCACGTTACAGCAGAATCCATAGGTGAATAAAGGCCGGAACTTCAGTAAATTACTCTTATAGTACTAGCCAAAAATCTCACTAAATATAATTTTTTATTTTGTTCCTCTTTGGGTGCTGCTGTAACATCCTATATAATGCTCTATTAAGCTGTCTAAAGATTGGTGAAATATGTTCACCCCTTAGACGACCGATGTTAGTGTTGTTTAAATGAAAAAGTGATACTAGCAAAGCGTTCTAGTAAAATATACTGTACCTTCCGCAAAAATTTAAAAAAATTTGATTCCTCAAAAGTAACGTTTAAAATGGTTGGTTTTAGGGGTCAGGCAGGGGTGGAAGAGATGGAATTTTATTTGACACCATTCGATTCCTCTCAAAAATTTTATTACGTAAGTAACTATTAGATGAACGTTTATTTATATCGTCTAACAATTTTTTATTGTGGGTAAATAATCGGCCTGTTGGCTAAACTACCACTAAAAGCCTAGTTGACCGTCCTGATATTCTAGTAGTCGTTGTATGCGGCTTGAAACAAGTTTCGAACTAATGCAGCTTCTTTTCTTTTCATTGTTACAGTGGTCTAGGAAAAATGGAGGTTTTCTTTTTTGGAGCAATTACATCGCAACTGATTGGTATGCAGTTTTAATTTGTATAGGTATACTAAAGTATATGATAGTTTACTAAATAAAGTAACTATTGTCCATTATATTTCACTCTCAAAACTGCAATTTTTTAATTAGTGGTCCTTAATCGGTGATAACAATGCTAGCTCTATTAGCGTTTTTAAGTTTAAGTAATCTTGCACTTTTATTATAAGCTTGCCTTTGTATATGGAAGTGGACAGGAAGGAATAAAATATTTGACCAGTCGACGTGTACAAATGAAATGCAAGCTGAGAACGTTAGAAGCTAATGCAAACTCACGTTTTCCAGTTGACCCGTGTATTGACAAAGTACAACTCTGCCCAAATTGGGCTAAATCAGGAGAATGTCGGAGAAATCCCAGCTACATGAACATCAATTGCATGAAAAGTTGCAAACTGTGTGACGTAAAAAGTGAGTAAAACTATATTTATCACAGTGATTTTAAATACATGTATATACAGTAGATACTGAATAATGATTTTCATGTAGTCTATTGTTATCTTTACGATGATTTGTTCCTCTCTATCATTTGCAAAGTTATAACTCTGGAAATTTGAGTCACTACTATGGTTAGCCATTTTTCAAGCCTAGCTTCACCCATCTGTGGATGTTGGGTTTTATAATTACAAATAAATTGGTATAAAGTTGTAGAAAGATGGATAGCCTCATTTTACAAATTGATTGTATTTGATTTTAAACAGGTTCTTGTTATAATTAGCGATAGAGGGGACGTGCCAGCACACCCACCTACCGTACGAAAGACAGGAGAGAGAGGACAAAAGAGATAAGATGGAGGTAAAAGAATGCAGGACACCCCGACACGAGAAGGCGTCTGCGTGAGAGAATGTTAAATGTTAAAGAATGGCACATGGATTGTTAACAATTTAAATGAAGTTATTAACCCTATCCCTACAGGGATATTTAACGAAGCCAGGTACAGGGGGGGGGGGCGGATTCGGCCCCCCTATTGAAATCTACTTTAGAAGTGTACAGATGACTGTACAAATAAAAAAATATAAAAAATACGAAAGTTACAGCTAATTTAATTTTTAAAGTACATCGAAAAAATTGAAAATTGTTTTTCAATTTTTCAATTTTAATGGAAATAATTAACTATATAATAAAGTACTGAGTGTCTGAATATTATAGTTCGTGTTGGTGGTTCATTGTGCATTAGCAATGAAATATAATTCATTAATATCAACCCCTCAAAGAAATACATTTTGGTTGTTTTCACTTATAATTAGATGAACTAAAACATATGGGGGTCAACTACTTTAGAGGCCTATAACAGACCCCCTGTGGGTGTAACAACGATGAAAATATTATTAAAAGTTGTTTAACATAAAGTTAGGAAAAGTCATGAAAGCTGGAGATCACGTGAGTTTTCAAATAACAATGGCAGCAAGAATAAAACAAGGGGAGCGAATCCCCCCCCCCTCTGTATGGATAGGATTAGCAAACTGAATTTAAATTTTTTAAATCAAATTGTCATTCTTTAACTTCTTTATAGACTAGCGGAGGTAGCCGGCTTCGCTCGGGGGATACATAGGGCAATAAAATATCAGGAAGCAATCAAATTTTCAAGTAAATATTTTATTCTGATGATTCAGTAGGGAAAAGCAGTGAGGAGGGGGGCTAATGTGCTTAAAACCTGCCTAGTCATAAATAAACCACAGTAGAAGTGACGTCTTGAAATGTAACCAATTTTGCATATAAATTCCGATGTACACTCTACTCCTCAATTTATTAGTAGTGAAATAAAAATAAACCGTAGGGTGTTGTTTTGAATATATCGCATATTTTAAATACATTTGTCATTTTTTATTAAATATTTTATAATAGAAACAAAAACTTTAAATTATTTAACCCATCCATAAATTGCCCCCCCCCCCTGTTTCATTTTTGCTGCCATTGTTATTTGAGAAATCGCGTGATCTCCAGCGTTCGTTACTTTTCCTGACTTTATATTTAACAACTTTTAATAATATTTTCATCGTTATTACACCTACAGTGGGTCTGCTATAGGCCTCTAAAGTAGGTGACCCCTATATGGATATTAGTGAATTCTAGTTCATTACTAATACACAATGAACCACCAACACGCATTATAATATTCAGACACTCAGTACTTTATTATATAGTTAATTATTTCGATTAAAACTGAAAAATTGAAAAAACCTCTTTTCACTTTTTTCTATGTACTTTAAAAATTAAATTAGCTGTAACTTCTTTATTTTTGTATAAAAGGTTTGATATAGGCAAAATCATCCGTAGATCATTTTGATTTAATTAGGTGCCAATTTTCATCACGGTAGTACACGGAAATACCCCGGTATGTGGGTTAATATGGTTGTGTTGTTTTTATATTTTGACTTTTATTTTTCTATTTTGTCTGTTTATATTTTTACTGTTCATGTTTTTACTACTTTGTGGATATTTTTTAGTAACAATTTATTTATTTTATTCAATTCAAATTTTTTATTTTTCTATATATTTACTTTACTGTCAATTCATATCATTTAATATACGTTTTACCGATATTATTGATATATAGATAATAATTGTGTTGTGCTTTGTGTCATAATTATATTGTTTAATAATGGTTATCATTATCTGCAGAGCATTATAGCTTTCTATACCCGAAAGTACATAACCGGGTTCGAACTCGAGTTCACTGGATTTAAAAAAAAATTTCTTTTGAAATGTGGTATAAAGGCATTTGGATGATAAGCAACTATACAGAATAGTGACACATACAGTCTTTGGTTCAGAGGACATGCAAGTCGACAGCTATTAAAATAGTCATTAAATATTATTGACATTTCATTTTTTAAACATTTAATATTATTCTCCGAATGTAATAACATGGAGAGTTTGACAAAATTAATTTCCTATGTGTTAGCTATCTCCTCCTAGACCATCAACCAGAGAGAGAGAGAGAGAGAGAGAGAGCTGAAATTTTGTGTAACCGCACACTTTGAATGGTTGGGCAGGGCATGCACTATATGATTTTTAATTTTTATCCGTATGGGTGCCACAGGTCCGATTTAAGTGTTCATTTATATTTGGCCATTTTCAGACTACCAACACTGTTCGTCACTTTTATACCTATTCTTCGTGTGCGATCTCAACGAAATTTTGTGGAGATAAAGAACACCTTAGGTCGCAGTGAAATGACGACTTACCATAGTCATATTGCATTTTCCATTATTGATTTATTGATCATTGTGTTGTAACAAATTATGCTTAAATTATACAAATTTACATTGCTGATTGGACCAATACTTGACACTTTTGTAAATAATAACTTTATCGTAAAACATACTGCAGAATTCCAGAACAATCGGTCATTAGTAACAACGAAGAATCATTTATTTTAACATCATTGATTAATTCGTTAACTAATGAATACTGTATAGACTGTATCTATAGAGGTCTTCTAAAATATACAGTTTTCAAATTTCATCAAAACACCTCTTGTGTGTTAAAATATAATGGAATTATGCAACAGTGAACCACTATTAGAGAAATAGTTGGGATTTTCTTCTATAAGCATTCGCAAAACTTCTACATTCTCTGGAGTGCGTGACGTCCTTTGGTCGACCGGGAACCTTTCTTTCTTTTCAACGTTACGCGTTCACCATCTTTGATCCGCTTTGCAATTCTCTGAACCTGCCGTATATACTGCATATATTCTCCTCAACGCATGCAGTCACTATATAATTTCCCGTGTATTATAGCCGATGATATGCCAATTCCTTATCTCAGTCGCAATATAAAAGTTTATACGCTCTAGCAATGCTAAGTTCAAATTTTATCTCCTAAATCTATCTGCGTACATACTTTATTTGAAATTCAAACTCAAAATTTCCTAAACCGTGTATGGTATATCTAAAAGTGTCATATTTGTGATTTTTAAATCTTATTATTTATTTAGCTATACCATTCAAATAGAAAACGACATTTTTAAGAGCCCTATATAAGCAGACTTGGAAATTGAATTACATTGCAATTATAAAGTTGATCGACATAGTAGTGATTGTAATTCGCGACAAAATGACACAGAAAATAAAATCACCCCATGGCTCCCAGTCACGAGCTGGCCAAAAGAGTAAGAGTGCATCGAAACTAATAAACGACACGACACACTGCTCGCCTTAATTAAAAGCAACTACGCGTCAACATCTCGCGAATGTGACAGGAAAACCCTCGCACAGCGTACTGCCCGTCATCAAACAAACGCTGCATGAATGAAACACCCGCAAAAAGAGCGCTAGCAGTCATTAAACAAACATTATGGAAACCACCGGTTCCGTTTTAGGGTCTTTTAGACACTTTTAAGGCTGCCAAATTATTACATCATTTTATACATTCTATTGATATGCGATCTGTAATGCTTCCATGGAAACGGTGACAGCATTCGAGTTCAACATTCTTCGCAAGTGATATTTCTTTGGTTACAATGCGAGCTAGCGGACGTGTTTAATATTATATTCCTCAATGGTATAGTATTTATTATTTATCATTGAAACCTTTTTTTTAAAAAATATTTAGATATCATTTTATGACTATTTCATAAACTTCATCTGGATGTGTTTGAGGGCTATCATTTTTGGTAAGAGGTCCACTATAAATAATAACTATCTAAACGAAAGATAATAATCCTTGTTATTAAATTTTATCTAATGATTTTTAATTAAAATTTTGTATTTAAGTTTGTAATTTGTCTTACCGAATAAATGTTTCAAGCTTATCCCGCCAAAACGACAATAAAAAATATTCAATGAAAAGCATCTACATTGTATATCCTTGTAAGAAGAATTCAGTTACAATTTTATACTCGAGTTGTACAAAATTATCGAGCATGCTACAATTACAATATGTGCACAGTTCTACATAGTTGGTTAAACCATATTGATAAAGCTTAGATATTGAACGAAAATGCAAAATTGACATGACGGATTGCCTTACAGACCAAATTATTTTAAAAATGTAAATGTTATTTATTTGTTATCCATATTCGCGGGCCTGTGATCTTCCAAACTGGGCCTTAGGTTCCGCAGCCTTTGCCAAACCTATACGGTAGAATCCGCCACTGATTCAATACACAAGTAATAATCTTGCAATTATATTTATAAAGACAAATCGCGAGATACAATACAATGAACAAAGTTAATGTGAGTAACAATCAACCTAAAAGCTTCATGCATAAGTTTGCGGGACCCAATCTTTTGCGTGATAGAATATTTCGCTAATGATACCAAAACGCTTTCTAGTTTGGACATTTAAGATTAGAATTAAGTCTGTCAAGATACACGTTCAACTTTTCGCAACTCGTGTCACATATAATGTACCTTTATTTTGTCAACAAAAACTATATAGGGTAAACACTTGATGAATCTGCCACCCTTCAGGAATGATTGACATCTTTCAAGACAATTGTGCTTATATGAAAAATGCCGAGTAAACACCCCGTTCACCACATATGCACCAGATAAGAAATAATTGTGAATAAAAGTTTGACCCTTTACCATTAGGAAACATCAGTCGAATTGCGTGATAGTTTGAATTCAGTTTTTGTAAAACACTTTGGTGTTACACAGTATCTTATAACGAAGAGGAAATGTGACAAGAAGAATCACTGAAGGGAAAGTTGAGGAGAAAGGATAGTGGGAGGAAAACTGAAACGAGCCACGATGGTGACTTGAAGACATTTCGAGCGGAGAAGACATGATCGAATGGTTTAGTTTGACGAGACTGTTTGTTGGAAGCGCAAGACATTTCGATGTGTGCGCCAACTGTCAGGCTAAAATACAATGCTAATGCTAATGACGATAATGAAAGCGATCGGGAAATGAGCAATTAACTATATCGTCCTGGTGTGCCCATAACTCTATGTAGTAACAAAAATTAATTAAATATAGAATGTCGTCGTACAATTCATTTAATTAAAAGTAAAATTACTTACAGCAGCTTTAATTTTGTTCAAAACTAATATTGCTTTCACTTTCGTTTTTAACATCGTGTGCTTTTCTCGTTGATTAGAAGAAAGTCAAGTTTTGTCTGTTGATATATAGTTTTATCTAGCATTGGTTTTGATAGAAATAACAAAATTGCGACTTACTCTTCAGTCCAGTGGGTTTTGGCCTAAAAATTGAAGCCTAAATATTAAAATCACTCAATTTCTACGCTTCTTTTAGAATGCACTAAATGCTTATTTCAAGCTAGGAAATATTGGATATGTTTCGTAAAGAATTTCTTTAACAGTTATGGAATCAAGACTTATACTACCGATATGTAAACAAGAGTCGTAGTGCAATTAAGATTACTGTACTGGTACAAACGAAGCTGGCATGTACATATTTCAGACCCATGCTTTCGCTTAGCATAATGATCGGATGAAGTGATAACAGAAAGTGATTTTTCGCAATAAAAGGCAGCATTACTTTTACCAATTATAGCAATACATATTTCGTTATACTGATCTATCATCCATTAATTCGAATTATTTATATTTTCCACTATTTAACTGCAGACGGAGTTTTTATGGATACTTCGATATGGGTTGACGCAATCCAACTTTCTCCTAGCGTCCATTTATTTAATGAATGAAATTTCGCGACTTTGAGCCGTAGGGTTTATTTTTGCGGATTAGTGTTGTCAACGTTTAATTTAAACCCTTTTGCAGGCGTTTCCTTAAAAATACAGTAGTTAATGACTATATTACTTTAAGTAATATATCTCGGAGCTAACCTTTTGAATATTGTCGTTTTTAAACTTAAAATAAATGAATTAATTCCCAATCCAATTAATTAAGAAAAGACACATGGGTGAAATCAGGGGGAAAATTCATTGTTCATATTTTTCTGTACATCAAATCTTTAAATCGAAAAACAATCATCGCGTACAAGAAAACATAAAACCAACAGGATTAAACCAGTTCGCAACCCGCAGACAGGCAATATTGAAAGTGAGATGAAAGACACTGTAACAAAGTCGTTCCAAGTCACAAATCCGACTTCATGCTTTTCTGAGGTAAAATCTGAAAGAAAAAAACCAACTAGAGTTAAGAGAGAGAGAGAGAGAGATACTGTAGATAGACAACAGTATTGACTTTATGACCAACTGCTCAAATTATAACCCACACCGCATTGTTAATTCAAGATACAGATAAAATTGTTGAAATTGACATCCCTGGAATAGATGATTCCTTCGTCTTCCGCCAGCGATTGTGGGTTCAAAAACGATGTTTCACTGCCCCTCACAGGAGTGGTAATGTTTAGGTGGACCATCTGATTTGGGATGTGGTGTTTGGTGAATAGTGTGAATGTGTTGCTTTCAATCTGGCAAAGACCTGGATATTATCATTACCACCTCCGTTACCTTGAATTAAACCTATTAAAATAGTTTTGTTTACTTAAGAGTCACACATTTTTATAACTTCTTCAGAAAGTATACTACTAGTTAGTAGTATGTGATTATACCAATGGAATATATTTACGGCTAGGGCGATCGTCTGTCTCACGGTCCCCAGTGCCTCCTGGAAGATCCGGCATCAGACCGCTAAACACTCGTCTGACACGCTTTCACCAGAATAGACAAGTGCGCTACCAACTAAGCCACCTTGTCCTGCTATTTAAATATTTAAGGTTGGTTAGTCATCCTTAGAAACTAGACGGAGTTCAAATCTAATGATTACTAGAATGACGCTGGGGTACTTTTAGTGGTCTGTCACAATTTATAATCTATATTATTAAGCAAGCTACGTGATTTCTCGGTTGGTCGCGTACCCCTAGAACACGTCGTCTGATTGATCAGTTTGCTGACAGAGACAGAGAGTGTGACAGAGAGACAGTGTATGTGTGTGAGAGAGAGTGTGACAGAGAGAGAGTGTGTGTGTGTGTGTGAGAGAGAGAATCAACGATGACTCACTCACACACAGGCTGGCTAGCTGATCTATTGATTTTTGCTCTCACTTTACAAGCAAGATTACGCAAGCAAGCGGGCGGAGACACTGTCGGAGCGTGTATTTAAGTGTATGCCAGAAACACGTTGCACACCAATTGATACTCAACTTCAGCGCATTGTGCTTTAGATACAACGCACGCTGCAAAGCAGCTGAGCGATTGAGCCTCGAGCGGTTGAACCATAGAAATCGGATTGCGCGGCACAGCTATTTTAATCTAGAAGTGACATCAGCTGATTTAATATGGCGGAATGGCG
>JAUYWV010107852.1:0-12815 GCA_032274565.1 Nematoplana nigrocapitula
TCAATTCCTCCACAACATCGGCTTTGATAATCGATTTCTGCGTTTGTTTCGTCATTTTTATTAAAAAAGCAAATTAAGCTGCCGTTTCAAATCGCGCGCGTTATACTTGTTTGCTACTGGGAAAATATTCTACATGTTGTGTTTTCATAAGCATGTTAATTCACCAAGGCTAACTGAATTAGCAGGTATCTGTGGTTCCATTATCATCGGACATTACTTTTCCGCAAAAAAAGAAAACAAATCTCAGAATATACTTTTACTTTCCCTGAAATAAAAATGCAGCTCAACCAGGTGGTGATGATGTCAGACTATTGGTGGCAGCAAAATGGAGCACCTCGTGATTATTGCAATGATGTAAGAGATGCCTATTGTGCTTATAAAGAATTCCCAGATCGCTGGATGAGGACACGACACCAATAGACTATACAGCAAGGAGAATTGTCAAATAAAACGTTTTTTGCTGTAGGAAGATGACATCTAGAACAACAGTGAGGACACATTGTGCAGCCATTCAATGATTTGATGATCTGTGCAAGTTGAATTTTTATAAATGTATTGAATCCAGTGGAAATCATTTTGAATAATAATTAATGCTTGAAATTGTACATAACTGTTAAACTAAAGTATGTACTTTCAATTAAAACTTTTCTAAAAAATGTGACCTTGACGGGTGTACTTATGGCCGCCACTTTATAGTGCACTAATAAAAATAGATTAAATTTCCAATCAATCAACCAATCAGAGACAGGCTATCACGCGCTTAAAAAAAGATGAAAAAGTTGCGCTAATATAAAAGTGAATTAAATCTCCCGGTTTTCTTATAACCACCATGTAGATCAATAGCTATTGTCAGCAGTATATAAAAAAAACTGATAATTTCAGCGCTAAAATCAATAGAAAGGAATTATCTGCAAACCATTTTATTCAATGAGGTGAATGACTCCGGGTGTGTGTGTGTGTGGGGAGAGGGGAGAGATGGTTCGGGTATTCCAGAGTAGTCAAATAATTGCCTCCCAATGCTACAGTATATGGAAACACAGGCATATTGTAGTATTTATTTAGAAATTAACGCGACGCGCTTCTGTATTATGTTCCTGTACTTTGTTGTCATCTATATATTTATGCGTATATAATTTCCTCTGTGTGCTGGCAGTTGTCATTGATATAAGCTAATTTGCTTCCCATTGAGACGGAGGCGTACAGGTAGAAGCAGCCAAATGGAAGATTATTAATCGAATAATCTCTATCCAGTGAGGGTATATGCACCAGCATCCAGCACAGGACAGTTTTCTTATTAACACAATGCTAGCGGGAAAAACAAAAACATATTGGGTGAGCTGCGGTGACCGATAAAAAGGGAAAACATAGCGTGCTATCATGTCACTGGAAATTAATTACCATTTCCCCTTTGTAACTACAGTCTGTACCTACCGAAGTAGCCCCTTGCGATTTGGAAAATTAACTTCTGTAAAGTTAGTTAATTAAAAAAAAATTCTATTCATTGTTTATCAAATGTTTTTAACAATAAAAGCAGAGTCAAGTTTTGTGGTTTATCCGGAGACGACAGTATTTCTTTGTTATTGGTTTCTTCTTCTTTTTCGGGATGGAATGCAGGGTCTTGTTGCCCCAGGGAGAATCCTCCGCAACAATTCGTCAACATGCAATAGTCAAATTTCGTAATATTGATCTCGTAATCTTGATGGCTGAGAAGATTTTGGATAGTAGTTTTCTGCATTTATCTGGTTCGGATGTGAGGTTCTGATGCAGTTTGGGCTTCTGCCTCGAAATTAAGACTTCTTCTGGGTTCTAATCGTGGACATTTTTCCAGAATATGCTGTATTGTTTCGTTAACTGCTATCCATTCTCTCTCTCTCTCTCCCTTTTTTACTCTCTGTCGTTTACGTACTTGAGCTAAAAATTGTGCTACAGTTAAAATTTTAAGTTTTACGTATTATTACACTACTAATAGTAATATAACATGTACAAATAGTGAAACGCTTAATTTAAGGTCTAATTCCTAAACTTGAGAGTAAAGAAGGAGAAAGAGAGAGGAAACAGAAGAGAGAGTAGAGAGTCAAGAAAGAGAGAGAGAGCGAGAGAGTGAGTGAGAGAGAGAGGGAGAGAGAGAGGGAGAGAGAGAGGGAGAGAGAGAGGGAAAGAGACAGACAGAGACAGAGTACCGTATGCAACATTTTACATTTCGTGTTTTCTACATTTTATGTGTAGGTGTTTTATTATCTCTTGTGAGATATGTTTATCTAATAAAATTAATTATCTTCCACATCTATTTTTATGATACTACTATTCAATAAATACAGTACATAAAACTTTAATTTAATATTCTACTAATCTATCTATTTCTTTCCGAATTTAATTATACCAAAAAGTCAGGAAAAAGCGTGGGAACCCTGATATATTGTAAGAAACTTTGTTATAACTCCTCTATTCTACCCTTATAGTCTTAATGAAATAGTGTTCGAGCAAATCGAGCATTACGTACTGTAGTTAAATAAATAGGTAACGAAATAATATAATTCAGTTTTTGTTCAAGAAGAAGCACCATTTTATGTATCGTTTGTTGTTCAGAAGATTGTTCGAGACAATATGGAACCGTTTCTTATTTTGTGAGATTTTTAGTTTCATCATGAATCATGATACCGATTTAAATTGTTTTATAGTGGTTAACTTTTACATAATTATATTCTTGAAAATAGAACGTATATGACTAAGCATAGTGCTCGTAATAATAAATAAATAAATTTATTGATTGATTATGTTTTGGTAACATTTAAAAAAATGTCAATTTTTTTAAAAAGATTTTATTCCTAGTGGTTTGTGGTGGTATATACTGATTTAATTGTAAAAGCGAAAATTCGTTACATATAGACAGATTAGCACCATTTTATTCCTCAACCAAATTATCCAGAAATTTTGATACACAATTATCGCTCGAGCGCGGATTTAGGATAGTCAAATATTTTGACATCTATCTTGATTATTCAGTAAGCTTTGGTTTTGAATCTGTGGACCACAAACTGTGGTTGTTGAAGTTTCAACTCCCATATCGATTCTATCTCACGTTTTATATTAATTTTGTAAGGTAGCTTTAACTACGATAGAGCAGCAAAATCTACGCGGAACTCGTAAAAACTACTATTTATGTTAAAATCAATTAATTTTGAACTTTGTGTCATACTGTTTAACTTCTTTGTACGGCATTATATATATATATCGTATTTTCTTCTTCTCTGTGCAGGACTCCCTCTCTAAGCCGCTCCTTCAAGCCACGGACAAATCGCTGAAAAAAGAAGTTTGCGAGAGCTTTAAGCGTATCCTTTCCAGTTCTAATAGCCTGCGTTCCCTTGCTGTCCTCTGTCCTTATCCCTCCCCTCTTAGAACCACGTGCCCCCCCCCTCCCCGCATTTGGGACAGGAGAACCGGCTAACTTTTGCCGGTGATGATTTATCGTCACAGGAGCTGAAGACAGGAGCAAAGGAGGGTTGTGCGAGCAGATCAACTAACGATCCAGAGTGCAGACACGACATTCTGCGACTTGACCCGAACTGTACGGTGTGTTCGGTGTTCCATCTTTACTGCTTGGGGGAAGTTAATTGGAGATCAAAGGAGTTGATAGGTTTTCCGTTGCAGATTATATCGACACATACCCGACTTTGTCTGGTCGCCATGGAAGTCAATGGTCCTGCTAAATGCAGATTAGCAGTTAGTCATCAACGATTGTTTATAGCATTAAGGTGGAAAAAGTCAACTCTCCCCAAAGTCAAGTACTGTATAATTTGGCAGTCATATTTCTATGCATGTGTGTGTGTTTATAGCAGTTTGATTACAGTAACTGCGACTGTTGGGCTATTTTATATGATTGTAGTTGCGGCGGTTGCGATGCTGTTGATGGCTATCTCCTTAACTGTTGCCTTCACATTTTCTGCTGGCGCGTTATAAAGAAATCCAGATGTACATGGGAGATCGAAAGTGCAAGTATTCAGCCGGCGAACTGCTCCAACACATTATCCAACGGGGTTGGAGTATACCGGCCCTAAGAGACGAAATGTACATGCATTTGTGCAAACAGACGTCCAATAATCCAGACGAGTAAGTAGAGCTGCTGTGTATCTCCGGGCTACACCATTGATAATAATGGTAGTGATGACTGTGGAATTGGAATGAACAACTTACGGTTCGTAGATGTCATCGACAAATGAGAATGTTCTGCATACGGGAACTTGCAAATACAGTAGATGGTTAAATACATCATCAGATTAGTACAGCTGAGAAGAGTAAAGACATTGCCAATTGCAGTACTCAAACTAGAGAATTAATGATGATGTGAGTGAAAATATGATCAGTGAGGGATATTTCAACTATTAGACGGAGAATGAATCTTTAATACAATAGTGAAATCAATGAGTTGATATTTGTGTGCCTTAACGTGCTAGAATGACTACAGACTAAAAGCGACATCAATGGAAGTATTCGGTGTACAGAATATACGAATTCTTTCTGCCAATATTAAGACGAAATTGTCACGGAAGGCCTTTTTATGACAGACAGGAAAATGAGCGATGCCCTTACCGAAGAGGGAAGTTAAAGCGGTTATAATCCTCTGGTCGATCGAAAACTGGAAAATATCTTTCACACAATTTCTCTTTTTCTCTAACTCCTAACTGCAAAGCCGGCGGATTGAAATTATTTGTAGCCAGGGCAGTCTTGAATTTCCAGTGCTGACACACCGAAGGAAGACGAGTAGATTGGCATTTTGGAGGGAAATTGGATTTGTTCAGATTCCAAATAGGGAAGTAGACGACAGACAGGGAGTGCTTGTCGTCCGCTCGTCTTTTTGTCCATGCGGTTTCTTTGACTGGTAAACGAGAGGCAACGCGTAATTGGATGTTTCACTGTGATTATCTTAGAAATTGTCGTGAATCAACTTAGCACCTCATTTCGGTCTATCAGTTAAGCATTTGTACAATTAATTATCTGACGTCTCCCATTGACATCTGTTGTTCCCTGTTCTCCAACGGAACTCATTGAATATGATGATACCTAGAAGAAACAGAGTCAAATAGCAGTTGTACATTTTGTAGAGCTCGGTGGAATACCTGTCTAGGACATCAGAAGTTTACTTTGCTTTGTTGTTATTTGATTTTAATGTCAATTAAAAGCTTCTTCAACTCAACAGGATATTTATATACAGTATGTTTATACTAGCTTAATACCCGTTCCCAGAACAGAAGTGATGCGTGTATACTCTTTTGTTCTATGTGAAAGGCTGTTAGTGATGCCTGCAAAGCAGTAAGGAAAAATGTAGAAGAAGCATTAATAGCTTTATACCCCCTTCCTAATTAAAAATTTAAATCCTGTAACTCTAGATGATGGGTTTATTATATTTTTCATGTTTCGTCTAGAGGAATTACTTTTTGCCATAGAAGGGTATAACTCACAGTTAGACAAGCAGAGCACAAGACGCAAAAGAAAGTATAATTTTTTTACAAATGTGATAACATTTCGATTTCGGAAAATAAAGTTAGTTGTCATACCTGCCAGTTGCATTGCTATCAGGACGAATGTTCTTCCGTCTGGGTTTCTAACGCCACGTGCAGGCTTACTTGGACATTATCGACATAAAAAAAAAATATTTCTGTGTTAGAGCTATACCACCATTATCCCCCGAATGTGAAACAATGGGCAGCTTACAATAGATCTGCGTTCGCTATCTCCTCCTAGACCATCACTCGGAGAGAACTGGAGTTTTCGGTACCCACCTTTTTAATGTCTGGGCACAACATGCGCTTTGTTTTGATTAATTCCCAGACATATGGGTGCCACAGGTTCCGTTTTAATGATATTTTTAGACCCTTCTGAGACTAGCAATTTTTCCGTTATTTTAACACCTGTTTCCTGTATACTGTATGTGATTTCAATGAAATTTCGTGGAGTTGAAAAAAATACCTTACGCCCCATGCAAATCGCTACTGACCATTCATATTGCATTCCCATTATTGATTTATTGATTAATTTGTTGTAACATATGCGCAATGTCTACAAATTTACATTATAAAATTTGGCACATTTGCGTATAAACGTAATCATGAAACCTGCACAGTATTGCGGAAGACCAGAAAGTCGATTTATTGGTATCATTTGTTAACTTCTTTTTTCAACGAAGAAGCATTAATCCTCGAAATGTGAAAACAATCGAGAGCTTGCAACAATTAATTGTCTGTGTTTTAAGCGAGATATAATCTAGACTCACATTGAGTTTCTGTGAAGCGAAAACACATTTTCTCATTTAAATATTAGATATTAATTTTTCCCCAAAGAAATACAGGGTGTCCTGAAAAGATTTACCCAAAGATAAATGGATAAAAAAAATTTCTAATCGCTTTTTATTTGAATTTTGCAGTTAAAATATTCAAGATTGTAACTTGATGATTCATCATGTCTGATGCAGAAACCCACATCTGATTTCTCATTTATTTTTGGGCAAATCTTTTTAGACGAAACTGTGTACTATTTTCGAATTGGTTGTATGAGCATGAAATATCATTGTATATCAATAATCAAATCTAATATATTGTATTTATCTATTTTTGTTCCGCATACTAGCCTACACATCTCTTCTAACTATGCAGTGGTATACAGCGAGTCAAATGACAGACGACTTCATTAATGTGTTGGTGTTACGCGCAGTCTACTTCTGTGCGTTGGTGAATCGCTTGTGTGCTGTAATTTATCAGAGAGGTGAAACGAAACTCCCTCCCTCTGAGACCAATATATTGGCGCCGTTTCGCAGGATCCTCTTCTGTTCCATTCACCGCTGCCTAGTAGTTGTATTGGGGTCAAGTGTTGTAGCTTTTGGAACTAGTTCAGGGGGTGCCAGCTATATGGTTATGTCTGTCAAGTGCTTCTTTAGCGACGAAAAAATTGCATTTGAAGTGTCAGGTGTTAACGTTTAAATTGACTTGTATGTACTACTCTCTGATTGGCAAGACTTTCTTGTACTGAAGTACCTATACGTGGTATATAGCTCTTCTGGTAATTGTTTGATCGTTTCCTCTCTAACTTTGCGTGATCCTCTGTCCTAGCTATTGACGCATGCAGACTATCGGGCCAAACTCTTTTTATTTCGATTTGAGAGCACAGTGTTGTTTCACGTCCCTCTGTCTTCGCAGTTTTATTATGGCCACACACGCGAAATTCTCTTCGGCCACTTCCTATCCACATATTTTCACCTATCTGAACTCCATCTCTTATCTGTCTGCTTCTCTATACGACGCGTTTGTTTGATTGATTATGAAAAATGTGATGTTGAATATAATCTATTTATTTCTCCCCTTCTCTCTCTCTCTCTCTCTCTCTCTCTCTCTCTCTCTCTCACACACACACACACACACACACACACACACACTATCACACCACACATGTTAGTTTCAATACTATGTCTTTTTTTATTTTTCTGTCTGCGTGATATTTTTCCTCCGAAAAAGAAATAAGTTAAAATGACTGAAGAAAGTAGATTAGGTTAAGACTACTCGATTGTCTAAATTCCAAATAGTCTCCGGTAGTTGAAACTTTAGTAATTCTGCAACATCATATCGGTAAAGTGCATAACAAATAACACAGGTTTATCTACACACGTAAACAAACACAATTTCTTAATTGGAGAGGTGTGGGCATACAGAACAGAACTAGAAATTACGTCAATCAGAAATCACAGACAACACAAGCCACATCTAGAGGTAAAAAAGAAGTATAATCTAAATATTTTAATGTTTTCGTTTTTTCTGTCAACATCCGTCATCAGATAAAACGGGAAAAGATGATGTGTAAACGAAACGTCACTTAAAATAAACTCGCAGATTTATCGATGAGTTTATTCTGCAGAATATAATTTCACACTGTTATACTGTATGCTAACAGTTATTTCTATTGCTATATTGTTATTATTTTTCAATCGCAAAGATTGCAAACATTAAGGCAAATTTAAAAGTTTTCAAAGAAATATATTTCTATGTGGCATAACTTTGTTCTCTAGCGTTTGAAGGTTATCTCATCGATACTGAAACATCTGTTGCTGTTTGTTATTATTATTCTGTTCAGTTAAGTCAGCCGAGCAGTTTGATGATTGTGCAATGTTCAGACTCTCTTTTGGTGAACCCACCTACATGCCGTCCCATATTTCTGAAAAAATGATGTCCATGATCGATTGAAAGTGCACACAGCGTGTGTCTCACAGCTCTGTATTGGGAGGCGGAGATAGGGGGGGATAAAACGTCAATAATTTATTTTATTCGAAATTGCTACTCATCTTTATGATTGCACGTGTCAGCAGTATTCGTCATGCATGAAACAGATATCGCGGAATTCCTTTCAACAAACGGAATTCCTTTCAACAAACGCAATTTTGCAATTACAAAAGAGTACAAACGTGCGAACTGCAAAATATAGAACGGAGGAGTTTATTTCACTTATTAGAAATTGGATGTATATAAAGCTCGAATTATCTTCGTGTTCAGCAGAGTTCGTTTATATTAAGAGTATCTTGCGTTATCATTTATTTTTTTATATTGAGATGAGCTAGCTAGCAGTAAGGTATTCGAATACTCTGACGTACCCAGCACGACGCCGCATAAGATAACCGAATTCAGTTTCATCCCAAATCAGTACGCTCTGTGCTCTAATGATTTAACATCAGCCAAAGTGAAAGACTGTTTGCGGTTAGACGATCTCTGCATCAAACAAACATACTTGCACCGATAGTTTTAGTGCTGTTTTAATCTGGGCTACATCTCAAACCCGCAGTTATTTTAGAGAGAAGACAGAGGCTGAGGTGTGAGACTACAAGATGTTCAATGCGTGTCAACTGGAATTTTAACTTTCTGACTTTTAACAAGAACAATTCTCAAATCATTCTCCGAATCCATATCTGGTTTAACTTTTCCCTCTCCTAGGCTGAGCGCATGTCGAGGCTGGGAGCTGATCTGCACATGTCTCGCCTTCTTCCCGCCTTCGCCCCTCTTCCAACCCTACCTGGAAGGCTATCTGGTCCGTTATCTGACCCCCACGGGCCCCGGTGAAAAGCCTGTTCCAATGTTGGTGCTACAATATGCCCATGTGGCAATCAAACGCGTGCGGCAGTTTGGTGGTCATCGGCTTGCCAGAAAGTTGAGTCAGCCGGTGAGCCAAACCGAGGTGGAACAGATTAAGGTAAATGAGCCAGTGCGGACGTTTCCTATTGGATTTATTGTGGTGATCTATATGCTCTCGCTTTAACGTTTGTAACGCATCCATTTTTAATGAACTACTTTACCAGTATTTTAAGCTATTACCCAGCCCCTTCCCCTGGAAAACTGTCCTATAGGGATCGACAATAATCCGGGGCTACCAGACTGAAGAACAGAAGGAGTAGAGTATGGATTGAACGCAGCCAACTAATAAAATAGTGGAAGGTGCGGAGATCATTGAAAGACTTGCTGCACGAAGAGCAAGTAGAGAAAGGTGAGGGAGAGTGACCGATCAGTTGAAGATAGGAGGCGAGCAATTGACAGAAACTCAGGGGGTAAGAAATAGAATCGGAGGAGAGAAGTGCAAAATATAGCGAGAAAGCTACAGTATGTTGTGACAGGGAAAATTCTCGGAGCTAAAAGAAGAATAGACTACTGGACAGTTGCAGTTCTAAACTACAGTACATAAATTGGACATCAAAACCCGTCCAGCAAATAAATTTGAGTGCGAATTTCTCCAAGCCCAGGATATAGAAAGTAAGTCGTGTAGGAACTGTTTCTGTAGGGAATGGGAGAAGAGTTGAGATCCGATGTGGTGTTCGTGTTATGGACAGACACACGAGAAGACTCGGACTGACCTGCAAGTCAGCGGAGGTTAACTGACATGGTTCGCGTGTTGTGCAAGCTGTGTGTGAGACGCGCCCCACTTCTATCCCCCTCTGTTCATATCCGGTCGATTGAGGAGGAGACGCGCACAGTTAGGATATCGAGGAGTCGTCCGTTCGTCGATCCATTGTTGTTGAGGGGGAAGGGGACGATGGCAGGATATATTTTCCCAGGCAGCTGCTGGGGTCGAGGGATGATCAGACGAGGCGCCAGCGACTCCTCCAGAAAACATAATCAATATAATTTTGTCTTCTGACTTCGCTATATTAGAAGAAGACGACAACGATGGGAATTTCTTCTTCGAGTATATTTCGACAATATAACGATTTACTACTAAATCATTTAGAGCCAACAAAGTAGAGAAAAGTAAGATATCATGTCTATAGAATGATAATAATAGCGATGAAGTTGACAGAATAGGAATACCAGTGCACATGTATATTTGTTTGAAATGACTGACAGTAACAATGCAATTTTTTACAGATTAAATGATGTAACCAATGATGTTTTGCGGCATCTTGAAGCTTTAACAAGGGATTTTCATTGTTTTATCGCAGTATTTGCCAAACTTTGTCCTAGAAAAAACGTTTCAGGTAAACTAAGGCTGGCCATTCAGGCTTTCATACAATTTTTAGACAAATGTTTTCGATTAACTAATTTTTATATGTCAGACTTGTAAAACTTTCTTTTAATTCCAAAATATTTAGTCACTGACTTTGCTTATAGAGACAAATGATTGTGCAAACCGAAAAGAGGAATTTGAACAAATATACAGTATTGCTGTATTTCAATATCAAAGTAGTGTATTTTCTATCCCCGACAAAAGGAGTTAGTGAATTTTATGCATATCCTCGTCAATTTCGTCTTTTGTCTGTCTCCCCTGTCTATTTGTTCCGGCTTTCACCCTTTTCCACTTTTAGCTGATGTCTTCTGGATCTTTCCGATCCTTCCGGAGGTCGTCTAATGTACGTTCACAGAACGCGTTGGTCAGTATGTACGGACCGCATATGCGTTGCTTTAACACAATAGAATAATCGGAAAGCTGTCCTCTGTGCGAGCAGTATATACATATACATATTATGTTTAACTGGATTGCACTATGCTTAATATATACGGTTTCAGTTCATTTATACTTGAGCAGTAATTTAACACATATGGCGCACTTATACTAGTTTACTTCTCTTTTTAATTGTGGGAAATATAATTCTAATTATGGTGTCTTGCTTGTACACGAATGATTCCAATACAGTCATTGTTACCTATACTATAAGATTTCTTGACCGAATCATGCTTGCCTATTTGGATGCATGTCTAGTAGCAGCCTATATACATATACTGTACAGATCTAATTCATCAACTAAACACAATTAATTTTGCGTTGCCATGGAGAACAGACAATGGAAATCAACATTGGGCAAAAATATTTTATTTTATTTTAAAATATCAGTTGTCATACTTTTCTGTACAGATGATTTTTTATTGATATTTAATTTAAAATCATTTTCAAAAATTACTTTTACTCGTTGATTAATTCTGGTATGTTTCCCTGTATTAACTCGCAATGAATTATTATATTTGTTTAGCTCACAATGTGCCTGTATTATTGGACTTCGTTCAATTAAATGTGTGATTTGAGGTCTTAAGTTGATTACTAAATTTGACTGTTATTTAACAACAACAAAAATCGTACTATAAATATATAGGCAATATGCGAGACGAGTTAATTAACACGTTATTAGTCAATATTCTTGCCGAAAGATGAATGTGATTTACCTTTTCAATGTGTACATATATTTTGCATGTTTCGTTCATTTTATCGTAATTTTCAAATCGCGCAAATTAAATAGTAATGAACCACCTTTAAAATAAAAGCTTTTCTAATTCACAAAATACTTTTTTAATTAAATCTGTACCCTCCCAAGCCTTCTGCTCTATGCTCCCCATATTTTACTTGACAGTCAAGAAGAAAATGTATGATGTGTGGAAAATATAGAATTGCAAACCTGGATGTCGTGAAAATTAAAATTCCTGAGCAACCTGCGACAGGGTCGAATAAACGACTGTATCACGAGCACTTATTACATTTATATAATTAAAATTTCATGCTGTTATTTCCTCTGTAACGCTAGCTACACTGTTATACACATTAATTCTGTAAGACAATAAAACACCTTTGTTATTGGATAACCTATGGATATTTATTGTACAGTATCTTTCGTGAAATGGACTATACTAAGCTTAAACGGACTTAATTTCACTGAATAAAATATGCTCATTAATCACAATTTGGATACAGAAAGAATAATATAACCACAAATCGAGTCAGGTTCTATACGGTCATGAAATGAATACAACATTAATCAAGTTTATTCGATCATTAAGCTGTTCATGGATGTGTGGTGAATAGTGAATAGTTTCACCGCGTCGATACTAATTGTGTTTGAAAGTTAAGGCAGGTGTGCGTGATTAGACCATTCGGTGTGGAAGAGTCGATCGGGAAATTCGGAAAAGAGTTTGGACAGATGATAGCAAATAGTCTGGACAGACAAGCATTTCCTTCAATTTTTGGATAGTATTTGGTGTACACATTCAAGTTTGGCCGAGTGTGAGCTTCACACCCACGCGTTTCTCAGAATTCAAGATGGCGGCGTTCAAAATGACTGCCGGGATACGCCGCTTTACATAATCCTTCATAATTTCTGTTCTAAACATCCGAATACGATGTTTTTCATAATCTATTTTTATGTTTTTGGTGCCAAGAAAGTCAAATTCTGACATTAGTTTTGAGTTTCCAGGCCATTCTAATAACACAAATACAAAAATGTAGCACAAGATACACGAAAATGAGTTTTAATTGGATAAAACCAGCAATTAATTAGAAATTCTATATTAATTAGGGTTAACGATTGT
>JAUYWV010107863.1:0-12815 GCA_032274565.1 Nematoplana nigrocapitula
GACAGACTGGGTCTGCTTATATCGCAGCTAACCACCATATCTGATGGCCACTCGCTATCCGCCACCTGCGACCCGCCCCTTACCAGTGCAGCTCTGGTTCCCCAAGGGGGGTAACGGTAGCAAACTTAATTCATTGTCATATGGTTCAATAAATGTACTGATTGACACTTCCTTTGAATAAGATTAGAATTAGTGCATCATTGTCGACTGTGCCATAGAACATTGAGCATGATATTTTATTAAGAAAAACAAAGTTGAATAAATGGTTGACAGTTTGCCCTCACTCCTGCTGGGATAGTACAGCTAGTTGTGATTGAAATAAAATCAGGGAATTAAACAAGGATACTAGATCAACACATATTTGGAGCATGTTTGATCCAGCCAGTTCTTACTCGACAGCTGAACAACAGTAGAAGGTCATTGATTTCACATTCGGCAAAGGCAAGATGTTGACTTTATGAAATGTGTTTTGACCTTTGTGAGATTGTGATTACACAGTTGTATTTTGTTATGGACTCAATAATCCCATATGTGGCAAACTGAGCTTCCACTTGATGGAACCACTGAGCTGGCTCATAAGGCTGACATGGCAGGAGTTTGATAGCAGCTGCATTAATAGCATGTTCCTCTTGGCTGTTGAGCCATAAAAACGTCATGCTCACCAAAGGGTTATGAGACCCATCAGAGTTCTGTAGGTCACTTGCACCCTCCATGAAGACCAGTGACTGGAAATCCACTGAAAACCTATGGTGCCCTTTCCCAGCATCAAGGATGATCTGATTGCAACCAAGTCCGAGTAACAGAAAGACATCCCACTGTAATTATTACAATATTGATCAGTGAGCCTCATAGCCTAATGGTATGTTCACTGTTTTAGTCTTTATTGCACGAGTGACTTTCTTTCTACTATCAACTTTCTATCTGCAGCTTTAATTATATTGCTACTACTTATTCAGACTTCCCACCTTGCTATGACATTCCATGTCCTAGTAATGTTGGAAATTGAGTGAATTTAAAAGATTATTGGTTTTCACCATAAGATGTACCAAAATGTGTTTTATTGATAAAGGTATTTTACTTTTCTAGGATATGTCTTAGGTTTTTATCATCAATAGTTCCATAACTATAGCTGGTAATATTGGACTTGTTTGTTGAATAAGAAACAAATCCCCAAATTAGAGGATCAGAGTTCCGGCATTTCTTCTACAGTTTAGTACAGTAGCCAGGAGCTGTTAGAAGCTAAGCTCTTGTCAACATTGCTGTTTCAATTATTGTGTCACATAAGTGCAAAAACCACTAGAATATGACAACCGTCTTTTGGGAAATCTTGTTTTTATGGTGGTTATGGAATTATTTACTGATGCCATTGATGGATATTTTAATTATCGATTTGTTGTCACGTGTATCTCACATCATCATTTATTATAGTCAGCATTTCCCCCCTTGTTGACTTTCATCCTTCCATTAGCTGACTCCTCTCCATCTCTATCTCTGGCATCATCCTCATGCAATCTAACTTTAGCACTTTCTCTTCTGACCATCTCCTTCCATGACATCTTTGGCCTTCCTCTTCCTTTTTCCATCCACCTCCAAGCTCCACGCTCCTCACAGGCGAATCTTTCATATGTAAAGCCGCTTTTATTTGAAGTTAAAATGGGGGGAAAGAACAGTCAGTGAGCTTAAAATTAGAAGGGTCCAGAGTACATGAACAAGATAGTCTGTGGTCTGCTATAGCTGAGTTAGGACGTCTGTATTCTTGTATACGTTTGAAAAAATGTCTTATAGTTTTACCTTGATTGCACCTGTTTATTCCCTTACATTTAAATTATGGTTGAACACATTTTCTAAGCTTATGTGTATAGAGCTACGGCTTTCCAGTTAATTTATAAATATGTTTGCTTTGCTGTACTTTTATGTTTGTGTTCTATCTCAATGCTTTAACTGTTTTGTTGTAGTTAAATGATGGATTCAAAGGATGGCAAACGTGGCAAACGAGGAATTTTCAAAGATCTCTTCAGCGGAAGTAAAGATGAGCGTGAAAAGGAAGAAAAGAAGCCAAAAGACAAACACAAAGAAAAGGAGAAGACTCCAGTGGAGGCCGAACAAAATAATGGAGACCAACTGAGCCACTTGGATGAATCCACTATCAACGAAATGTTTGACATGATGCTGGATGACATGAATATACCGAAAGAGAAAATGGAACCTCTAAGGAAAAAGACATTGCAACAAAAAAGGTTGCTGCTTTCTCAGATGCAGTTGGACGTATCTAGGAAAGCCGATCGTCCAGAATCTTACATTAAACCTCTAGTTAACACAAACTTAAGTGATAAACCATTGGGTGAAACTCTGGAATCACTTCGAGTTCAGTTGAGTAGTTGTCCAGTCAGTTGGATGAAAGAATTCAATAATGAACGTAACAAAGGTTTGGAGGCTTTGGTTATTGCATTGACGAATTGTACAACAGGACCCACAGCGAACAAAAACAATGCACTTTCTTGCATGCGATGTATTCGGGCATTTGGCAACTGTGGTTATGGTCTTCAGACTCTGGTAAAAGACGACACAGCCTCTACACACATCGCACGTTGTCTGGAACCAACACACGATGTTATGATGCTTTCTGCGATCGAAATCCTCAGCATCATTACGTACTGGGGCCCAGAAGGACACTATAAAGTTATGGAAGGATTAACTCTTAGTGCTGAACTTGCAAAACATTATATTTCGAACGAGCGGTTTGATCCCATTGTAAAGGGTCTTTCCATTCCCAGTCTAACACTTCCTTGTCTACAGTTCATAAATATGTTAGTCAATCCAGCTTTTATGAGTGGTCAATCGTTGGATATAGACTACAGGATTCATTTGCGTTTTGAGCTCAACAAATTGGGACTTAACGAAGAATTGGATAAGCTTGCCTCACACTCTGATATAAATATACAAAGAAATGTAAGCATTTATAAAGAATGCGCCGAAAATGACATGGAAGATCTTCTTGAACGTTACGATGCAGTTAAAGTTGATCTTGAGGACTGCAAAGAATGCTACAGTTTCCTCTATCGAACTGTGTGTAATACCGATTCAGAAAAATATCTATTGTCAATTCTTCAACACTTGCTATTTATCCGCGAAGAACCATATCGTTTACACTATTTTCAATTAATTGAAGAAATGGTTGACCAAATTGTTCTTCAAACTGATAACAAAGATCCCGACCCGCGTTTGAATAAACTGGCTGGATTTGACCTCGAAAAATTAGTGGACAAGATGCTGGAGGCTCATGAGGAGAACCTCGGTGGAGAATCGGCAGCAGCCCAGAAAAAAATTGAAGAAGCCCTCATTGCTAAACAAGAAGCAGAAGCCCGCATTTCAACTCTCGAAGTCAAACTCAAATCTTTCGAAGATGGCACGGTAATTCCAGGTGGAGATGGAAAAGTGAAAGCTCCGTTAGGTCTTCAAGAAAAAATCGGTGCTGCGATTCCGCCGCCACCACCATTGCCAGGTGGTGCTCCCATTCCGCCGCCACCTCCTTTGCCAGGCGGTGTTGTGATTCCGCCGCCACCACCATTGCCAGGTGGTGCTCCCATTCCGCCGCCACCTCCTCTGCCAGGTGGTGCCTCCATTCCACCACCACCTCCGCTACCGGGTGGTCCAGGCATTCCACCACCACCTCCGCTACCGGGTGGTCTAGGCATTCCACCACCACCTCCGCTACCGGGTGGTCCAGGCATTCCGCCTCCTCCACCGCCACCAGGCGGACCAGGATTTCCACCACCTCCGCCTTCAGGAGCTCCACGATTCATGGCGCCTCAAGCCCCGGCTTTGCCTTTCGGTATTACGAAGAAACAGTTCACAACGCAGAATCCAATGAAAAAGGTTAACTGGGACAAGGTAAATACAGGACTGTTAAGTGAGGAGTCCTTGTGGGTGAAACTGAAGGAGGAGGATTTGGGAAATGATGATATATTCCAGTCGCTCGAAGAGAATTTCAGCTCAAAACCAGCTATGAAGGTTCTTCCAGACCAGACCGATTTGGCAGTCAAAGCAAAAAAAGGCAAAGACCTGCGCGTTCTCGATGGCAAAACCGCCCAAAATTTATCCATTTTGCTTGGATCACTGAAAACTCCATACAAAGAGATTAAAAGACGCATTATAGAAATAGACGAAGCTATGTTGTCTACCAATATGATCGAACAGCTTCTTAAAAATCTCCCGGAGCCTTCAGTGTTAAACGAACTAGGTAAGTTGAAGGAAGAATACGATGATTTGCCGGAAGCCGAACAATTCGGCTGTGTCATGTCCGATATCAAGAAGTTAGTTCCTAGACTTAATGCGATTCTTTTCAAGTTGAGGTTTTCCGAGAAACTTAGTGAAGTGAAACCCGATGTTGTTTCAGCCACAGAGGCTCTTCGTGAAATACGCCAGAGCGAACGTTTCGCCAAAGTTTTAGAATTCATTCTTCTAATGGGTAATTATATGAACAGTGGTTCGAGAAATGCACAGACTATTGGGTTTAATATCAGCTTTCTGACCAAGATCACCAACACTAAAGACAAGAATAACCAGCGTACCTTGATGCATTTCCTGGTGGAGACGATTGAAAAGAAACAGCCAAATCTGCTTTCGCTTGCAGATGATTTGTCATATCTTGATAAGGCATCGCGCATCTCTGAAGACTCAATTATGGCGGTTGTTGCCGAGATGAAAAAAAATGTCAAAGCTATTGAAACGGACCTCAAATCGTACAAAAAGCAGGATGAGAAAGATGGTTTCCCGGAAGTTATGAAGGAATTTTTGTGCCACACGAAAGAACAGGTAGAAATTCTGGAAACAATGTGCTCACAGATGAAGGAAGGCTTCAAAGGGATTTCCAAATATTTGGCTTTTGATACCAAGAGGTATTCCATGGAGGATTTGTTCAAGGATATGAAGATATTCAAGGACAGCTTTGTGAAGGCGGCCCAAGAGAACGAGAAATTTCGCCAAACGCAAGAAAAGATTCTTCGCGCCAAGGAGGAGCAGGAGCGGCGTGCCAAAGCAGCCGAAGAGAAAGCTCTAAAGGCGGCCAAAATGCAGCCACAAGAGGACGAGGGTGGTGTCATTGACAATCTGCTGGAAGCTCTGAAGTCTGGCGAGGCGTTCACAGCGCGTGGGGAAAGAACACGCCGGCGGGCACCGCCGAGAACGTCGGCCGGGGAGCGCCGGAAACAGATGCAACGGACGAGATCGAGAATTGGTGGTGACTTGGAATCGTCCGCTTATGACTTTGATGGTGATATATCGGGCAATACTTGATCGACTGACATCTTTGTTACTTTCGCAATGAAATGCTTCCTTCCACTGTTCGCCGTATTACTGACGACGTGTGGTGATTGGATCTTGTTGTTGGATCCCATGTTAGTGTATCAAATGTGTATAGTAAAATTTCATACTAGCTATTATACTGAATTAAAATTTATCTGATCTGCCTTTGGGTGTCATAATCTGTTTTTTTCATAAAAATCCGATCGCAGCACAGCCATTGCCTTAGTTGACGTAACACATGCCATATTTTTAGTTTTTCACAACAATTCTCTAGATAAAACTGTTACCTGCACCACGATCAAATCACGACGCAGATGAAGTCAGCGAGTTATGTTGCAGTTTTTACGACAGAAGTAGATAAACATCGAGCGCAACGTTTTGGAAATACAATTTTTTCACGAAATTCCTTTCATATAAATGCAATTTAATATAAAATTTATTCATAATTTATATAGCACAGACACAGTTATAATGACACTACATTTATTCAGCCGTGAAGTAAGATTCCACTTGTGTGACCAACTGCTTATTCAAGAGTAGAACAACCAATAGCAAAACAGCAATTATCTAACCATCTTTATATCTCATTCAGATCGGTCCAAATTGGTGCGATGATATTTCACTAGCGCGCTACTTGTGGATTTCGGCATTTGTTGGAGTGCGGTCTGATTTTTATGGTTTTACTGAACAATCTGCTATCAATTGCGTCTTCCGTTTATGTGCAACACATTTAACGATTGTTTCGAAATAGCTATAAAAAACGATTGAGGTAATTTCCACCACTAATCCCATTTTAAGTTATTTTTCCTTGCATTGTGCTAATTTGTATATTTCTATTTTTTACGCGCCGCCGTTCTGGTACGGTTCATGTTCGAAACTGATGGTATTTTTTGCGAATTATATTCACACTAACCTTAAGAACGACATACTGAAAAATATTTTCTGCTTGAAATATGTATTTTTGTGGAAATTTGTTACTAATCCATTCGCCAAAAGTGATACAAACTTCAGTACACGAGGTCTGCATTCCTCTGCTGTTATTATTTTCTGCTGCATATTTTATATTGAGAAAATATTTGGTAACTTTTCTTATCTGTTTCAATCAGAAAAACAGCACATTACTCTGCTCAGAAATCATGTAGAGTCTGTAACTCAGTCGTTAGTGATCGACTATCGCCTTGTTTTCCAAAGCACTATCATTAAGCATTGTTTTGCTTTCAAAAATCTCTTCCTGCTTTGTATGACAGTTAAATTTGGGCTTCCTCTCTCTTGCAAACCTTTTTATTTTACGCTGTGCTCTTTATAATATGTTAACATTCATTGAGTATCATCTTCTCCCAGTACTTTGTTCAAAACATGTATTTATTAAGGGATAATATACGATTTATATATACTACTTTTTTGTCGCTTTGATTTCTCGGTATGCTATTTACTCAATATTTTGTGTTCTGTGTTTTATGCATAATATACTATATGTTTAATCGAATTGCTTGCTAGAGCCGAGAATCTCCACGCAGTAAATATATTCTTCAGAAATGCTAAAGTTCTGAGATTAGGCTAACGAATTCTAAGAAGAAGAAAGGAAAACCATGCCGAATTTAAACATGTAATATCAAATTTTTCCCGATCGGTTTTAGATGTGATATTTATATTCAAGGGATTCATAACATTTTCGAAAAGACTAACAACAACAACAAATACAGAACTTATTAAATACTGGTAGTTCTTTTTTCAAAATATTTTATTAGTTTTCATAATTTATCTCATTTCTTTATTTGTTCTCCCTAGGCTGCATTTTTTGTGCGTGTTCTCTTTGTTTTCTTGCTTTTCCGCCTAGTTGAACCTTAGGTTGTGTTCTTTGTTTGTTTGTTTCCGTTTTTCACCTAGGGTTGTTTTCTCTTTTTGACAGAGTGCCGTAACAAAGGCCACACTCTGTCGGATCAGTTCGTTCGTACGAAACTGGTTTTTAATTCGGCTTGGGTCGCCTTTTTCTTGTTAGAATTATTTCTTAAGAAATTATTTTACCGTTGATGTTATCGCAATTCGTATTATGCCAGTTCAGACCTTGAAATAGTGTCGAAATAAATGCTATTGAAGCACGTTTTTGAGCAAAAACTCGAATTATGCAGCAACGAGATCAGGAAGCACTGTCAACTCGGCGTTCGTATGTTAATTTATTATAGAGGTAGGAGTAGAGGAAGTAATTTAAAATACTCTTTAACAACGGTTGGTAAAACTCTCTGGGGATATTTTGCCTTCGTTTTATATGCCAACGGCTCATTTATGGCAGACGAACAAAGGGCGTTCTCACCAGGATAAAGACAGGTGCTATTTTTAACCAGACGGAAATGATCGCGCTTATTTTACTGGTTAGAAGATAGAAGGAAGAGTGGAAGAAAGTCAAATTATAAATTAATTTTCCCATCTGCCGAGTGTTCAGTGGCGCATTATTATACATTTTTTCCTATTGTAGTTTCTCCTACCAGTAAGCATTACCAGAACATAGTATGCATTCTCATCCAAAAGTGAAAATTATAATATCATCGATTCTTTAGCCTGAGTGACCGTGGGTGCACCCATAGGGAATGTCTTAATGTACTTTCACTAAGTCCTTCTTTGCTTCTCCACTCTAATCCTTCAAATCATCCATCGAGGCTCTTCTCGATCTTCCACACAGACTTCCCTCAATTCTCTCTTCAATGATTTCTCTTACCATTTTTCCTTTTAGAATATGGTGGCCAATGGATTTAAATTTCTCGTTTTCAGGATACTGCTTGATGATGAAGAGTCGTCTGCTGTATTTCATTTCAATAATTTAGATTTTTATTCAATATCTTGACTGAAAGTCCAACTCTTGTCTCTGTACAACAGTGTAGCTAAGACCCTTTCTTATCGTGATTCTTTTGAATTTTATGGTCAGAACTGTTTCTCATTGATTTCTGCTCTTTGAACATTTCAACTTGTTTGATGGTGGTTTCTTTCTCGGTGATGTCATATTTTTTCTTTGCAAATTCTCACATTGACTATTTCGCTGTTAGTTACGCAGCTAACGCTATAGTTATTATATACTCTATAAAAAATTAAGGCAACCACATAATATATCATTTTTAGAGTATGCTTGTCCTCCAGTGGATAGCTACGTAAATGGATTTATTCTGTATGAGTGCCTATATATCAGAAAATCTAAAGGAAAGGCAGTAAAATTGAGACACGGTTCATCCTTTGTGTTTCCAGATATTTTCAAATAAGTACGTCTTTGTTGAATATGCATATTTATTTACAATTATAGTTGTTTGGCATTCCGACTTAAAAATCTCGACTTTTAATTCTTCCTTGAATACGCAGCTATCCAGTGTAGAAACGTAAGTCACTGTTCGTTTTAATAAATGGTTGCCGTTGCTTTCATTTTTTCGTATAGTTTGTAGCTATCAATTTAGATAAAAAATGCACTTCTGGTAGGTGAAACTGTTGTCACGAAATAAATATATACCTTATTAATATTAGTAAAATGAAAATTTATTATTATAAAAAGTTTGTAAACATGAATATAAAAATGTAACAGGAAAGATAAACCTGTCACATAGGTTAATATCCGGAGAATATGGAGCATGTTTCAACGACCTCACATTTTACTGTTGAATAAATTCACGGGTGGCGCTGGAGATATGGGACTTTTCATTATCCTGAATGATGCGAAGTAGGGTTGGATTGTCTCTGAAAGTATGCAATCTCACGAAGTAATTGTATGTACACTTCAGAATTGACTGTCATCAACAATTGTATGAAAGTTAAGCCCTCGTAGAGATACAGCGACGATGGCCAACGACTTTTTCTCCATTTCATTCTTTATCTGTCTGGAGACGAGGATCGGCTGCGGTGAATTACATGATCCAAGTGTGTTTTCGGGGTTGTATTTTGTTGTAATAGAAGTATAGATTCGAAACAATCTTAAACGGTTTTCAAATACCGCAAGCAAATCAGTGGCACACTGAATTCTTTGTTCATAATGGACTTCATCGATAACGTGAGGAATCAAAGATGTTGAACCAAATCCTTTCCATGTCCTCCACAAGAATACTATGAATTAATGTTTGGGGCAGACTAAATAGAACAGCTAGATGCCGCACAGATAAGGTTGAATTATTTGACACTACTTGAGCAACGTTCAATTGCAGTCTTTCGTCCCAAATGATTGTCGTTCACCGTCACGGAAAACCTTTATTATTTGCTGGACACGACAAATGCTTATGTGTTCGTCAGGGTGAGGGCACGCGTTGTGAAGTGCACTGTATTTAAACCTCGTTGATATCATTACACCTTTGTATTTCGGTGTAAAAATACTGCCGCGTGTAACTAACATACTGTAATTATGACACAGTATACCGTTATATTGATTATCTTCCAATTTGAATTTAAAAATTTAATGAACTAAGAAGAAAATACAACAGTAAACAAAAAGCAGGCGAATATTGGAACATTTATTTCCATACGCAAACGTTTTCAACAACAAGAATTTTGTAATTTGCAATATTACCGTGGCGCAGAGGTAGGTGTTACTGTTAGCCTCTCTTTGGTCCAGAAACCCATGGAGGCACTGCGGTTGTGGAACCACTTCCGCAGGTGTCTGTAGTCGGCAACAACAATAATGGTTGTCTTCATCAGGCAAATAATCGAAAAGTAAGACAAATACGTATTGGGTGCACTAAAATACAACAGCAAGATATACAACAAAGGAAACGAGACAAAAATTTTTTAACAAAAACTGGCTACCGGGATCTATACACTGTTTGTTGTTTTGACATAATGTAAATGGCTTCTTTAATTTTAAGTTGGAAATCGTACTTGGCAGAATCAATGATTACGAAAGAATTTTTTACATAATTACAATTACAATTATGTATATATTGTTGTATTTTAGCGCACCCAATACGTATTTGTGTCACTTTTTGATTACTTGCCTGATGAAGACAACTGTTGTTGTCGAAATCGTTTGTGTATTGAGATAAATGTTTCCGATATTCGCCTGCTTTCTATTCTGGTATTTAAAAACAGTCACTGTTTCAACGCTATTTAAGAAGAAAGTACTTATATAATGTCGACGTGATGAGGAAATCTCAAAGTTTATTTTAGATTTATTCGAATATTACGTATAGTATATCGTCGCCGAGTCTCGAGGCGCATCTTTCCACAGGTGGGACAAGTGGTTGTTTCTGGGAGCCTCGGACGATTTTAGTCATTGGAGCGCTCTTTCCTCCGCGTTCTTTTATATTCGAAATGATGAGTTCTTTCCCTTTCGAAATGTTTTGTTCCTCCGTGTGTCATTCTCCGCAGAGTGCACGATCCCTGGCCAGTTCTTCTCAATTCGTCCAGTCGATGTTACAAGCCTCCAGGTTGTGTTTTAAGCTATATTTGTAACGCTTTTTCTGGCTTCCTTTTTTCAGCCACAAGTAGAACACTTGCTTCGGAAGCCTTTCGTCACCCATTCGAACCAGGTGACCAGCCCATCTAAGTTGGCTTTTGATGACAAGCGCTTCAATGAACAAAAATAACTAGATCTAAAGCTAATTTGCAATAAAACGCGTTTTTTACGTCATATAACTGGGCTACCCGAGAAGGTGCTGCGTTTATTGGTGCGCATCGGCGGATCTGACCCGTGATATCCGAAGCGCCTGAAAAAAGAGAGAGTGCTTCAATTGTTCATGCCAAGTTTAGAAATCCGGCCGTAAATAAAAAGAACTACCACACATTCTATTCAGTATAGCAAGTATTAGAACTAATTCATTGCTTCCTTTACTAATTCAATATTAATTATTGACCAATTATAATCGACTTTGAACAAAAGGTGACATACATTCTACATACATACATAGACTGACAGACTCATTTCATAGAGATACTATCTGAAAATTATAAAGGATACTTTTACATCATAAACAAAACTATATACTTCTATATTTTCCATATAGTCTCTCTAAAATATATATATTTGAACCAACTCTCCTAGTTATCGTCGAAAAGAAGGACTTAAAAGTGATCTAAATGTAATGAAGTAAGAGTACGGAGTCATTGAAACTTATTGTTTTGATTATATGGTATACTGTGACAATTGCAAGCATAATATAAGATGCAGGCACATTCCAAAGCTGTATTCCAACACGCCATGATTAAGCAGTTCAGTGTTAGTGCATTAGGCTCTCGTGCAAAATAATTATGTGTACTTGGCATATATGATTTGAGCGGAGTATCGACAGGGGTGCATCAGTATGAACCGGCTGGCGTTATTCTTAAGTTAGTTTGCTTCAAATTGATCGATGACTTGCATTTAACAAGCATGTTGGCTTGCTTGGTTGGAATAACCAGAATAGGTTACAACTCTTAGTGAAATATCATGGTTGCAAGACTCGTCCACTAGAAATGATTCCAAGTTTTTTTTTAATTTTTGTACCACAAGGTAAAATGTTATTTCAATTTATCTCAGAACAGTCGAGTTGTAGATGTTCTCATAACTTAGTATGCGTGTGTACTGTCTAGTAATATTATTAATTGTCACAACGAGTTAATTAATCGGAAGAATTCACCCTCGTAAATTCCGTGTTGGTTATAGGCAGGCGACACTAATGTTAAACGTTTTCTGCTTTGTTAATTCGGACGCTGCTAGTACGATCTACTGTGTAACGGTGCTGGTGCTTGGTATCACGTTTTGACTGCGCATTACTTCTTCTATAGTATATTTATTGTTCGTATTGCCCTACTTTACAGTCAATCTGCTTCGCTCCCGTTTGGTGGATGGCGCCTGCTTTCTTCTCCCTAACGGTGTATGCGCCTATCGGGCTGGCAGTCTGGCCGAAGTTGATCTGGGAGATGTGGCTAAGGTTGCACCCCTAGTCCAGAGGAACACTCCCAAATTCAACGAGCAGGTCTTCAACAGAACAATTGTATTGACGTTGTTTCCTGGTCAATGTCCGGTGTCATTTAAACCTTATAGTAAAACAAAAAGAAGGTAGGTGTTTGTAGTACTATGTATCGAATACGTTACGTTTAATTTGCAAGAGAATTACAATAAAGCTTTAACAGTAACACACAACGAATTTGAACTATCCTATTTGCGTTGATTGGTCCCAGGACCATGTCCCAGTGTCCTTCAGGGCGGCTAAGGCTCTCATTAAGAGGGAAGCTAAAGATGCCATTCCGGTACATAAGCGTACTCGCCGAGTTTACTCGGCTGCGTCCAGACCGGCGGGCCTATCCCGACAAACTGATTGCGCGACTCAGGAGAAGGCATTGTAGGGTGTTAGCAACGTGCCGAGCCCGTAATGTCTAGACCCGGATTTGAATCCGACTTGTCCACACTGTGGAGAGGATGAGCAGATCCTGGAGCACTGCCTCCAGGTATGCCCTGCTGACATAAACCCGCGGCTGCGCGTGTTCGGGGCGGTGGTCCCGCCTTTGTCTGTGCTGACGGAGTACCCCGTGGCGGTAGCCTTGTTGTTTGTTGTTTGTTTGTTTGTTAC
>JAUYWV010107874.1:0-12815 GCA_032274565.1 Nematoplana nigrocapitula
TGTGACATTTTCAGAACCCCCTCCCCCCTCTCAGGCGTCACGTATTTTATGGACAGCCCCTAGTCGTGTATCGCGGGGTTAAAATTTCGGACCTCCCATACGCATAGAGTGAAATACACAGAGCTCAATCTCTCAAAATCAAAATGACTGGAAACCTGTATCACGGGGATAAGGTTCTGGGCCTCCCATACACATAGAGTTATGTCTCTCAAAATCAAAATGACCGGAATCCTGTATTGCAGGGATAAAGTTCCAGTCACCAGAATCCTGTATCACGGGATATAGTTCCGGACCTCATAGTGTAGAAATACACAGAGTTCTGAATCTCAAAATCAAAATGACCAGAATCCTGTGTCGTGGGGTTAAAGTTTTGGACCTCACGTACGCATAGAGTAGAAATACAACAGAGTTCCATCACTCAAAATCAAAATGACTGGAATGCTGTGTCGCGGGGTTAAAGTTCCGGACCTCCCATATGCATAGAGAATGCACAATTCGATTGAATAATATTTTAACTTGGAATTGGCTTTCTACACAACTTTCGGGTATCTCATTTGAGCTCCCTCTAGAGTGCGGGAGTCTCTCTGATAGAACTGTACTAGAGATAACCTCTCCATCTTATTGATTGCATCTTTAAGGCCAAAAAAGAGTGAAATTTATTACCAACTTCTATTCCCTCCATTTTGATTTTTAAATTTGTCAACTGAATTCATTGTGCATGCTTACAGCCATAGAATATATATATAGAGTTACATCATTTCTATTTTTAATTGTATAGATAGACCTAAGTTAATGAATTCTCTATAGTAAAATGCAACACATGATTCTGCACAAGTAAAAATTGATAAGTTGGAGGCACCGTGCAGATAGCTGTATTCAGCGCGGTTTTACAGGCTGAGTTAGGTATACAGGATTCCAGTCATTTTGATTTTGAGAGACAGAACTCTGTGTATTTCTACTCTATGAGGTTAGGAACTTTATTCCAGCGATACAGGATTCCAGAGACAGGCACTTTAATCCCGTGATACAGGATTCCAATGACAGGAACTATATCTCTGTGATAAAGGATTCTGGTGTCCGGATATGTATCCACTGCTATAAATTGTGTGGACGTGCCATGCCACAAACTATGAAAGGAAGATTACGCGCCACAAATATGATTACCGATGTGACATTTCAATACTATTTAACATGTAACTAATAATGCATATACAGGGAATCTAACAGGGTTCCAAATAATTTCTGGAAAAAAAATGTCCAGGGCACTATGGCTATGCCGGAGCCAAATTTTGAGAGTTTACAACCTAGAATACATGTAAATGAATCCTCCAAATCACTTCAAAATTTCTGGAATTTCCGGATATTTTGATTCCCTACATATATGACACAACCAATAATGATTATGAAGGTAGATTGCCTAAAAAAACTTTATAACCACCTTGCCACACCACAAACATAGCATTTTTTGCCATGCCACAAAAAATACTACAAACTTCAATGGACAATGTTAATCCATTCCGGAGTATTAACAAGACTTTCATAAACATAGCTAGGTGATGTTCAGAAGCAGAGGGGAAAGTCTCAGCGAGGCATTTCGTATCATAGCAATCGGCAAGGAATACCAGATTATATATATAGTCCAAGAAGATAAGAAGTCAAATTTTTGCATTTCATTAGTCAGCATTCATTCTGTGTGCAAGATATTTGCATTCTGTATATTTTAATTTTCCTAAACTTGTAAAAATCTATTTGACGCTTTTTTGGTATTTTCTCCACATTCATTACAAACTGTATAAATAACCATATAAGAATGACCTTGAAGGGTTATCATTAGACTTAGAGTTCTATGGAAAGAAATGTTAGTGTATTTAAACCAGTGTTGAAATACTATCTATGTTCACTTTAGTCTGCTTGTCAGTCGCCCCATATTTGATTTGAAATTTTTTTGTTCTTTTAAGTTTCATTGAGTCATTTTTTGGCTCTTGGTGATGGTATGAATGATGTCTTTCCAGGCAATAATATAAACCTCTATTAGTATTGGTTTAAATACATTAACAATTTTTCTCACATAACTCTAATGATATCCCTTTAAGGTCATTTTTATATGGTTGTTCATATGGTTTATTATGAATGTGGGGGAACTATAGAAAAAGCACCATCTATTTATATTAATTATGTTAGTTATTAATAATATTGCAACATATAAAATCTACTATCTATCTATTGGAAGCCTGTACAAGATTAAAAAACCATACTTTGATTAAAATTTTATTCCAATTTCTATACATAAATATAAAAATACACCTGGGGCTTGTTTCATAAAACTTAGGTGTTAAGAAATAGTAAATCTAGGAATTAGTATCAGGTAAATAGCTGTTCTCTTAAAGTCTGTTTCATAAAATACTCAGAGCTCTTAGAATGTAATGATTCTAATGCAGGGAGCTAAATTTAGTTGACTAATGAGACTGGTTCTCTAGCCAAGTAAAATAGCAACAATCTGCATTATACTATAAGATTGCGCACGCAGACGAGGGTAATGCAGCACTTGTGATTTACCTACAAAAGAGTGGGCACCCTCGCGCGAACAATGGCTATTGTTGGTCCATGCCAAAGACAATCCATAAAGCTCTCTGGTCGAAGCGCCACAGGCATAGAGAAAATATTGCCAGTGGGTCTGTTTGCTAACATATTTATAGAGAGGTAAAGGTACTTAGAATTAGCCGTGAAATATACTAAAAAATATAGCTGCTCTTAATGTATATGAAACAGACATTCACTTGTAATTTACAAGCTCTTAAACCCATCGATTAAAACTACGTCACCGACTAAAGCTCTTATCTCATTGGTTCATTTTTGGGAAATTCCGTGGGGTTTACTGCTAGATTTAACTGCTCGTAAATTCAGCCGCTCTTAAAATTAGCTGCTAGTAAATTTAAGAGCTCGTAAAATTAGGAGCTACTACAGGAGTTTTATGAAACATAATTTATTTAAGAGCAGGTAAATAGCCACTCTTAAAGTTTTATGAAACAGGCCCCAGGTGCCGAGTGTGGGAGTGACCATCAATTATTGTTTTGTAAACCAAGAGTAAAGCTCAGAAAATTGAAGAAAGGAGAAGTAACACCCAAACTGAAGATCGAACTTTTGCAAAATGATCCGGATACCAAGCAGGGGAATCACTTTGAAGCTTAAGAAATAGAAGGAGAATCATCAAAATGGAATGTTTTGAAAGAAGTACTTGTAACATCAGCAAAAGAAGTCCTACCGAAAAGAGGTATAGACCAAATAAACAAAAGTGGATGGCAGATGAGATCCTGGATCTTATGAAGAAACGGCAAACCATCTTCAACGGGGAAAGCCAAGAATACAGGAATGCGGATAGAATAATTAAGCACAAATGTAGACAGGAAAAGTAACCCTGGTTTAATGGCAAATGTGAATAAATTTAAAAAATTTTAAATCTAATATATTAGTTATGCATAAGAAAATCAATGAGGTTATTGGAAAGATGTTATGCTATTCTTCAGGTTCTATTAAAGCAAAAAGTTGTGATCTTATCATGGATAAAAATGATATGCTGGAAAGATGGACAGAATATATTGGAGACTTTTCCAAGATGAAAGTGGAAAGAAACCAAGGATATAGAAAATTATGGATGGTCTAAAGATATTAACATCAGAGGTACGTACGGCTATGGCAAAGATGAAAAGAAATAAATCAGCAGGACCCGATGAAATTGTACTGAAATGATTACAGCATTAGAAGGTTTCGGACTGGAGAAGCTCACTGAATGCATAAATGAAATATATGATACTGGTGAAATCCCAGACGATTTAAGCAAATCGATCTTCATCACACTCCATAAGAAACCAGGAGCTATAAAATGTTAGCTTCACAGAACCATCATCTTAATGAGCCATATATTCAAAGTGATACTTAGAGTGATAATGCTAAGAGCAGAAAGTAGAATGATGCTAGAGATTGGAAATAAGAATGTAGTTTTGTACAAGGCACAGGCACTCTGAATTCAATCTTTATTCTTAGAACAATGTCAGAAAGAGCCATCAAAATGCAAAAAGATCTATATATATATATATATATGCTTCATCGACTACATAAAGGCATTTGACAAGGTAAAGCTTGAAGAACTTATGAATTTGCTAGAATGTTTGATCTTTTTGGAAAAGACTTCCGACTTCTGAGAAATTTGTACTGGGAACAGACAGCATATATCTGCATTGGAAATGAAAAAGCAATTTTATCAACATTCAGATAGGCGTCCAACAGGGATATGTTTTTCCCTAGATCTATTTAGCATATATATCGAAATGATTCTAAGGGAACTGGAGGGCTTTAAGGGTGTTGTCATTGGAGGACATAATTTCAACAACTTACGTTAAGCTGATGATACCGTACTAATAGGTCAGTCTGAAGAAAAGATACAGCGCCGTCTAGACAAAGTAATGGAAGAGAGTGAGAGGAAGGGTCTTACTATCAATTTCAAAAAGAGAGAATGTATGGTGATAAGCAAGCAAAGGGATCAGACGTGTCAGATAAAATTTGATGAAGTCAACATTAAGCAAGTTAAATCTTAGGAAGCTGGATCACTGGAGATGTCAAATGTGACTCGGAAATCTAGAGGAGGATCAGCATGTCAAAGCAGTCATTTTAGAAGTTAGAGAGAGTATTGAGAGATAGGAAGATGGCGATTTGAACAAGTGAATTTTAGACGATTTCATCACAGATGGAAAGCCGGCTTGAAGCCATGGAAATGTGGTTTTTCCAAAGAATGCTCAGAATATTCTGTGTAGACCACATTTCAAATGAAGGAAGTCCTAAATAGAGCAGGAGAAAAAAGGAAGTTGATCAAATTGATAAGAAAATGGCAGCTCAAGTTCCCGGGCCATGTTATGAGGAAAGATAAACTAGAAAAAATTATAACAACAGGCATGATTGAATGACAAAGAGGACGACCTCGTCTAACATACATGTAAAGCATTAGAAAATGGTGCAAGTACCAGAGGAAAGCTTGACTGTAGGAAATGTGTTGAAAACCTACAAGGATAGAGATTTGCGGAAGTTCATGGTCACCTACAGTTTTAGAAGGACATCGTACATATATATATAATGAAGTATAGAAGGGAAGATATAATAAAGAAATTTGAAATAGTATTTTGTCATTCTACACTATATTTGTTTAGAAATTTATATTGAATAATGCAACTTTTTGTCTAGCCTTCCCATTTATTTAAATCTTTTTTATTTATTTTAGTTGGATCATTTTTCATTCACCAATAACAAAACGTTTCCAATGAAATACCTGATATCTAAACAATTCTGGAAACCAGGATGTCCTATATTTTTCTACTGTGGCAATGAGGGAGCAATTGAGCTCTTTGCAAATAATTCTGTGAGGAATTCAGAGGGATGTCTATTTTAAGAGTAGATAGTCTGTTGGTAATTTTCTACTATATAATAAATTCCATTTTAGGGATTTATCTGGGATATTGCACCACGATTCTCTGCTATGGTAATCTTTGCTGAACATCGGTATTATGGATCATCGTTACCTTTTGGAAAGAATTCCTTCAAGGTTTGGAATTGAAATTGAGCATTTTATGACATTGGTCAAACATTAGACATACTTTAGAAACTTTGAAATTCCAAAATGGTAAACACAGACAGAATACCAGTAAAACAAGGACCATAAATCCAATGATGCGTCCTCATCCCCTCCTTTTCTTCCTCACAACAGACCTCCAGACAGACCATCTTAAGTATGTTGCCAGTATGCTTCAATGCCTAAAAATGTTTTAAAACCCAGGAGTGAGGAACAGACAGACCCTTCTTCAGATATGCGAGGACGTATCTATATATAGAATTTTGTGCATGTATGAGCAATGTGAGATATAGTGTATGATTAGAAAGGCGAATTATTATATAACTTACTAGCAGTGGGTACCCGCGTTGCTGGGCAATAGAATAGAGCACATGCCTAACCCTAACCCTAACCCTGCCCTAGTCTTTTGTTTTATGAAATTTTCTGTGACAGGCTTCTTACTGCCCGAAACGGCCATTTCACACCGTTTTCAGCCTCCTTGACTTCGACCTTGACCTCGACCCCGACCTCGGAGGTCGACGTCGCCCCCCCCTATGTTACCCGCAGGTTTGAGGGGGTCACCAATGCAAAGTTTCGGGTCGCTGGCACTAATGGTCCGGCCGCCTTTTGCCCGAAACTGCCATTTCACACCGTTTTTAGCCTCCTTGACCTCGACTCTGACCCCTTGACCATGACCCCGACCTCACCCCCCTTATGTTACCCGCAGGGTTGAGGGGGTTACTCATGCAAAATTTCGGGTCGCTGACTCCAACGGTCCGCTGCCCACCCGGAACATACATACATACACACAGACAACTTGACAAATATATAATACTATTATTCCAATCCAATCCAAAAGAGCCTTCCGCCTTGCTGGTATATTTGAATTCAAATAAACGACTGCTGCAGCTTCAGATGACAGGGTATATGGCATTGCTTAATTTGACTACACATACCTAATAATATGATAACGGGAATGTCTTCAGAAATGCTGAAAAGGGCAACATTTTATAAATTATGTATAAATAATAACTTTTATATTTGCAGAATCGCCTGACCACGACAAGAGCGAAATCATTCGTATGTACAATGATTAATACTTTGTCCTGATTATTAATTACTCTGTGGTTGGAAACCATTCACTGTCGACAAAATAAATGCGCTGAGAGGCGTGTCATACAGGCTGTATCATACATTAAGCCACACCCCACCCAAACCATATTGATCACTGTATTGAAAAATAAGGACACCATTCCCAATAACAATGTGATGGCATGCGACGATTTTTTGGAACGTCCCATAAATGTGATTTACAATAACATTATTATGGAAAATATTTATTCCCTAAATTCTTTGTGAACGAAAATCACTTAAATCTATAAAAAAAAGTATTCCGTCAAATCGAACGCAAACTAGAAAATATTTTTTTATCGGCTATTTGTATCCATTCGCACTGTTTCACAAAGAATTTATTTTATAATAAAATAACTTTTGCAATTTTCACTGGGGTTGTAATTATTGTACATTCAGTATATATTTGGTGGTCGCTCGCTACATAAAATGATTATTTTATAATTAATTATACAGTGAAATATTTGTTGTGGAATGCGAATCTCTTAAAATATATCGATCTATTAACTTTTCCATCATTTTATGATACGTCTTCGTGCAGATAAAACTAGATATATACTGTAGTTCCTATAACCTTCCGAAACCTCAATCCTCTACATCGCATAATAAATAATAAACACATTAATAACGTTTTACAGTGCCGTGAAATGAAAAAATAAAGAACGTTCAGAATAAGGTGATAAAACGTATGGTTATCATGACGTTCCCAATTCCAGTAAATTAGATGTTTGCGGACAATTTTTAATATTTTTTAATTTTAAATATGGCTAATATTATCACCTCTATTATGTACGTACGTAATTAAAAAAGTATGATTTACTATATCTTATTGAAGTCAGAAAGCGATTGTGACGACTTTTCCTTACTTTGGAACGTCACATTGTTACAGCAGTGGACGGAACATCATCTTTAAGCATTCAGCAGCAACCTACTACATATGTTACTAATATTGCATACAAGGACTACTATACAGTAATATCGGGGTGTATATCTGATGAAAAGGTAACTTTGAGGAGAAGGCTGATTTCAAAATGGCCACTTTTGAGGAATCAAAATATGAAATCTTTGCGAAACGTATATATTCACTCAAACGCTTTGATATATATAGTATTGCTTTTTTAATTAATTTACACTAATATCCATCTAAAGACTCAAAACATTTTTACCAATCTTTAAACAGTTTTCTAGGCCAGGCTTTTTACTATTATCTTATGTATATATTTGTCAAGTTGTCTGTATGTATGTGCGTGTGAGTATGTGTGTTCCGGGTGAGCGGCCAGACCGTTGGTGCCAGCCACCCGAAATTTTGCATGAGTGACCCCCTCAACCCTGCGGGTAACATAGGGGGGGGGGGCGAGGTCGGCCTCCGAGTTCGGGGTCGAGGTCAAAGAGGCTAAACACGGTGTGATATTGCCGAGGAGAAGCCTTAGGAATTTGAATTCTGCAGTACCAACTGATGCAATGCTAAATCAATATTCTACTAAAAAAAAGAATTTGAATTCTGCAGAATAAACTACAAAATAAGACTCAATTCCACATATGGTTGTTTGTCATGTCCATCGATGGTAGCGAGTAGCATGAAGTCAAAGAGCGCCATCCCGATACCTGGCCAAGAAACAAAGAAATAAAACGCAAATTATCCACGCGGAAAAGAGCGGAATTACATGCCGCATCCACACTGGACACAGTTTGTTCCTGAAAGCGAAGATCGGCCAAGAAGCCAACGACATCTGCGGCGAGTGTCAAGAAGCGGCTTAAGAAGTCTCTCACTTTCTTCTGGTCTGTCCTGCGTGGACTCTAGCTCGCTTGGAGGCTTTTGGGACTGCTTTCCCCTCTTTCTCAGACTGTAGACCTGACTAGCTGCTGAAGTATCTGCGTCTGACTGGCCGTTTCTAACTCGAGACGGCTGGCGACAATGCGAAACCGTGCGGGGGACTCAACAACACCGCAGTAGCATGATTGTTAAGATTGATAAGATATAACCCCATAATAAAAAGTAGTTAAAGTCCATAATTCTATAAAGAACTATAAATAGTTTGTGTTAGTAATCTTATGCGGTCATAGCATCAAGTACTTGCAGTTTGTTCCTATATGGCTGTCACAATATACACAAAGTTCAGATAAATGCTGCTGAGAAAAGTGATCGGAGTTATTTCTGAGTGAAATTTGTTAAACTTTATCGGAAGAGGAGGGCTGTGCATATTAAAAGAGACACCAATACCATTTGTTATAACCAATTCAATCGCTTAAAACACAAATGTTTCAGAAAAAAATAATATTCAGTCCATAAGAACATTTTTGCCATCATTTTATTATTTCGCATTCACTCACTTTGTTTTAGTCTTCTTCATTAAAAATCACTCAATTTCATTCCAAAAGCCTTACTGTTAATCACTGAATGGTAAACAAGTGATGACTACTGAGTCTTCAACGATATCAGTACTGTTCATACTACCTCAAGTTTGACCTACACAGTTTCGCACCAAAGGGGGGTCGATGCCCCCCCTTCCTGCTTGTGACGCCCCTGTTTTTGGATGCACTAACGCCTACTTCCCTTAATATTACATTTTTTAACAACAGTATAACAGAATTGGCTTATTTCATCAAAAATTCTCCGAAACGCCAATGTTTGATTGAAAGGGTAATTGTTGAAGAGGCTCCTGAGAATAGGAAAATGAAGCTAATCGATGTGTGCAGGACACGATGGATTCAGAGACACGATGCATACAACCAATTTTTATTATCTTTACGATCATATTGTCAAGTTTCTCGACGTCATTGTCAATCCCATCTCCATCCATAATACAATGCAGAACCATGGTGTTATGATTCAGAATCCCTAACGAAAGCTAACGGCTTACTTTTGTCAATAACCAACTTTGGTTTTATCATTTCCTTAGTTGTGACACATATACAACCATGAGCACTATCGAACCAGTCTCGATTAAGCTAAAAAAAGCGTGGAATCGACAACTTTCAAGCTTACAAACTGGTAAGAGACTAACATTGGTTAAACAATTCATCAAACAAATAGTCAAACACATTAATTTATCTTTTAATTTTTCAGCTCTGGCACTACAGGGACATGGTGATTGACAGATCTGAGGTTCTTCGAAAGATTTGTATGGAAAAGCCAAGAAAATTACACATGGAATTTTGTCCGATGACTAACTGTTATATTGATAACTTACAACCCTTTATTGTAACATTTGTACATATAACTGTCTAGCTACAATACGTTAACAAAGCCACAAAAATATATGTGTATAATTTTCTGTGAAATTCAGCCATTTTACTTTCACTATTCTGTGACTTCCCCCTACACAAACGTCCCTCCCTTTAGAAATTCCTGGGTGCGCCCATGAAAACTGTTTTATTGTTTATAAATTTCATTTAATTGTTATAGTAGAAAGTCGTGTGCTATTATGAAAAAGAGTACTGAATCAGATATGCATGCACATATGTAGTGCTCTTACCTTGTGAAGGTGAACGACTTTAAATTTCCACAACTTGCTATATTATATACTGTGTAGATAATGTTGTTAACTGACTAACTTTGGAGAGCGACGATAAAATCAGAAAATCCTATAGAGGCAATCAAAAATGCCTCCTCTCGCTTTTGGGCTCAGCAGCAGCAATTGGAAATTGGTGTGTTCTTTCGCTTCTCTCTACTGTATGCAACAGAGTGCAGTGCAGAAAAAAAGAGGGTTTCCAATGAGGTGCTGTTCAGTGTGCTGTGCCGAAGGCTTGGAAGCAAGGGGGGCCTCCAACTCTCCGCCCCTACCGTCACTGGCTGTCAATCATTCTTCAAGCCTTCTTGCCACGCATAGCTGACTTGGTGGAAGGGGAGGTAGCAATCGTACTTCTGACTACATTGCACAGTTAGTACGCCACCAACACCACCCCAACAGGTACCTTCTCCGGGGCGCGTACACCACCAGTGTGTGTAAATGCACACCGGCCTATCCGACATCTTTGGAGAAGACGATAAACATCAAAAATATTGCCAATGCCCACAAGCGTGATCATTAGACGCGTCAGTCAATGGAGATGCAGACAGGCTGATAATGATGATGATGATAATGATGATCCGAGAGAGAGAGAGAGAGAGGTATAGCACAGGAAACGATGGTCTCTCTCTTTCTCTCGACTGTACCACCTTCTCAACCTCTCGGATGTCGCAGATCACCAAAGCATGAAGAAAAAGACCGATGGAGAGGGGGTTGCATAGGACATTCTAATCTTACAACCCACCCGTCTGATGCGGCTGAATATTTGTCAGATTTTCCAGTTACCTTTGGTGTTGCGTTGATCGGGCGGAGTGCGTTTGACACCAGCCGGAACCCCACTGTGCCCCGAAGTGGGACCACTTGAGGCGCAGCGCAGAGCAGAGTAGCGAACAGGGGACAAGACAATCTGCAGTACTTGGAATTGTCACGCTAGATGAAAGCGTGAGAAAGAAAGGAGGAGTTGACTGGAGACCACCCGACGTTTCGGCTCCAATTGTGGCACAACTTTTGAAAATATCTCGCCACACGACAACTATAGGATGCCGTAGATAAAGTGCAGTTTAGTGTACACGCAGCCTTCTCTGTTTGTTTCTAATTTTCCATCGATATATTTACTTTATTAATTATCTATGTACATTTACCTGACTCACTGACCGGGGTCATTTCCGTAAATCAGACGACTGTTTAGACTTTAGAGGTGCATGCTGTCTTGAAAATTCGTGTATAACGTCACGCGACTGTCTATGTACCAGGGTCGGCGATTTCTTAAAAAAGTGGGGGGACGGAACTTTCAAAAAAAGATTTATCAATCGATTTTTGCGAGCAAATTTCGAAACGTCATCCGGACAAAAGTTCATCAAAAAAACGAATAGGTACAGAAAATTCGGCGAAGCGATTAAAATGAATACACGGCGACGCGATTGTATATGTATGTACGGAAATTGTTTATAGCTAGACTTACAAAAGACATATAGGTACAGAAAATTCGGCGACGCGATTGTCTATGTATGTACGAAAATTGTCTATAGTTAGACTTACAAAAAACGAATAGGTACAGAAAATTCGGCGACGTGATTAAAATGAAAACAAGGTGACACGATTATCTATAGACTTACAAAAAACGAATAGGAACAGAAAATTCGGCGATACGATTATCTTATAGACTTATGTACTTATATTACTGAAAAGTTCCGAATGCGTTGCGCCGCGTTTGGCTGGCCTTCCGGAACACCGTGAACACCTCCGTGTCAGAAATGTTATCCAATTTGGGTCGATGAACGGTGCTGATGGCAGCTGTATATTAAGGCGCTCCTTTGTCATTGTCGAACGCAGCCAGGTCTTGAGGCGGCGCAAGGCTGAGAAGGAGCGCTCAGCCTCGCAAGAGGTCACGGAATATACGAGTAGGAGGGCGGCTAGCTTCCTCGTCTCGACGAAGAGCCTCGCACCATCGCCCTTCAAAACCTCAACAACGTCGTTGAGGTTCCCCAGTTTTTTTGGCGATGGTGTAGCATGCGCAGCTAGATCTCGAGACCGCGTCGGTCGATCGTTGGGTCCACTTCTTGCGGAATCTCTTGGTGAAGCAGCACTCTCTAGAGGATGGCATACTGGGCCATGCCCCGGGTGGCATCAGTGGCGGTATTCTCGAAAGCAGATATAGGGTAGCTCGAGCTATGGATACCCATATCCGCACACTATCCCGTCCATTAGAGAGAACGACGTTTAGAAATTATTCTCTGGACGTGGAAACTCAACTTTCAGCAGCACTTGCTGCTGCTGCTGCTGCTGCTCCTTCCCGCCTTGAACGGAGTGATTCGCTCCATGGCCCGGCATCACATTGATCTGCCGGTCCCCCGCAAGTAACTCACCAAAGCTGGGCTGGCTAGTGCCTCTTCAAGGTAAAACACCTGACCACCAAAACATCGAAATCCACCGGGGGCAAGAGCACAGCAGGTGTTCAGCCGTCTCTGGAGACCCCCCCCACTCTTCACAGGTAGCTGAGTCAACTCTTCCCAACCTGTGACAGTAGGCTCTCAGGAGGAAAGAGTGTCCAGTTCGTAGCTGACTAGCTGCCACTTCGT